>CAUYQU010102625.1:0-114086 GCA_963574635.1 Cheracebus regulus | reverse complement strand
TTATACCTATTTTAAAAGTGACCACATAATTAGAAGTAAATCACTCCTCAGCAATTGCATAGCATTTCACAGGTTTAAATAAAATATTGGTTGTCTGCTTATTTGTTATTTTCATCCCCTGTTCCTTCCTGTCTCCATTGTTAGGCACAATTATTGGCATAAAAGAGGTTTTTAATACCCATTTTTAGATTGCATTCTAGCCTGGACAATAAAACAAGAATCCCATTCTCTCTCCCTGTTTCTCTTCCTCTTTCTTTCTCTCTTTCATTCTGTTTTTTCTTTCTTTTGCTGTTTCTTTCTTTCTCTTTAAAAAAAAAAAAAGGGAAATTTGGACACCAGTAGACACACAGAAGGGAGACCATGAGGCGAGACACAGGGAGGGGACAGCTGTCTATGAGTAAGGAGAGGCTGAAACAGACGCTTCGCTAGCACCTTTTGGGGGCAGGTGGCCCTCGGAGGCCTTGAGCCCAGCATTCCAGCCCTGGAACGGGGGGCAGTAAACTCAGCCACCTGGTCTGTGGCCCTTCCTTACAGCAGCCCCAGAAACTTATGTACATGGCAAAGGAATTCACTGTAGGGAACGGAGAGTTTGTTTTGTTTTTGTACCATTTGTTTTGTTTTTTATTTTTTGGGGGAGTTGGTGTCTTAGGTAGGTTTTTTGGTGTTTAGTTGGTTTTGTTATGGCTTCATGAATCAGAATTTATTTACTAACGGACAGAGGTTGAGAGGAATCTGCTGACTGGTGGGAAGGGGCCTGGTGCAGGCTTGGCAGTGGCCTTGGTGGAGGCTGGTCCTGTGGTTGCTGGAATAGAGGGGCATGGGCTGTGACCTAGAAGGAGAGCTGCAGCCCTTGCTCCCACCGAGGACTGCAGTGTGGCGGGAGCTGCACTCTGCACTCGCACTGTTGCTGTCCTGATGATGCTTTCTGTGCCTCTGGATGGCAGGTGGTTGATCAGGAAGCCCATGGAGGCCTGGGTGGCACCACCCTCCACCCAGAGACTGGGGAGCGGGCTTGTCCTCCTACATAGTCACAGGTCAGTCCTGCTTTAATAAAAAGTGCAAACGTGTTTTAAATAAAACCGAAGACCACTCTTCTGATGAAACCCATTGCAGAGGATCCCAGCGTATTGCTTAACGCTTCGGGATCCACGTTGTTCAGGGCCAGGCTGGGCTCTCATGCTGTCCCTCATGCTGTCCCGTTACTGGTGCTTTTAGAGTGGAGACTTAGAAAGGGCCATTTTGCTACAGAACAGCACATGGCTTGCCACAGATCTGCAGGAAGGATTTGGAGACCTCACAGCCTTTGAAAAAATGACCAAATATCTAATTCTGAAGACCAATACTTTTTGCTACTATGAAGACATTTCCCATTAAATAGAAAACCCCAGACAGGGCTTCCAGCCCACAGCACTTCCCCTCTCACAGACCCTGGTGACCACGGATCCATGACTCCTGCAGCCGTGAATGGGGTTCTGAGTCCTGTCCCCAGGCCCCAGGAGCTGCTCTCAATCCATCGAAGCCTGCCCAGGATATAGAACCATTATTGCAGACAGGCTTTGGCCCTCTGCCTGCCTGGGATCTGCCCCAGCAATCTGCAGACATGGAATACCCAGGGAAGGCCGGGAAATCACCTACAGCGTGTTTTCCCTGCCTAGCGCTGATGAGAAGCCACTCCCAAGCTGAGCGTCCGAAGCAGCACCATCATTTCCCGTGCTCCTGAGTCTGCGATCCTGGCAGTGCTCAGTGCAGTAGCTTGTCTCTGCTTAGCTGTCTCAGGGCAGGTGACTTGCGGGCTGGGGCTGGTACCACTGAGCTCCCTCACACACTGGCTGGTGGCTGGTGTTGACTGTCAGTTGACTGACAGCTCCCTTGCTGGAGCTGTGGGCCAGGATTCCTGGGTTTGCTTACAATGTGGTGGCCAGAGTCATGTCACTGTCTGTGACCTAGCCTCGGAAGTCACCTGAAACCCTCTCTTCTCTTCAACTCAGCAGTCATGAAGGCTGGTTTCAAGGTGAGGGGAAATAGACTCTGCCTCTCAGTGAGTGGTGGCCGGATCCTGGAGGAGCACAGAAATACTGCTGTGGCTGTTTCTGGAAAATAGGATCTGCAATCTGCTATGCCATGGGCTAGAGGTCAGTCCCACAAGGGAGTCTGGGCCCAGGTGTCAGGTTCCAAAGATGGTTCACCACCAGGAGTTAGGGACAAAGCCCAGAAGGCCTCTGCATTGCATGGGCTTGAGTACGTGGCAGTGCCCCATGGGGACCGCATCTCAGGGGTCCTTGGCTCCCACTGCCTGCAATGCCAGGACACACTGATCTGTGAATCCCTGAAATCTCCTTCAGGAAATGACCCACTCAAAGGGAGGATTTGTCATCCCGGGGCATTTTATGCATCTCATCCAGCTTCCAGACAAGCTGTAATTCTGTGAGTAATGGCTTGGTGATATGAGGTGATGTCATCAGGGCAGATGCTTTGGTGGAGAGGGATGTGTGGCCTGGACATGGCCACCTCCCTTGTAGGGCCCCCAGGGCTCACCTACCTCAGAGGAAAGTGGGGGCAGTCAGCCCCTGCCAGCCAGGACGTCCAGCTGGGAGCTGGGGGCATGGACACCCATCAGGCTTGGACTTCTATACCTGTAACACTTGTGCAAGTGATGGACTCCCTGAGCCAGGGTCCCCAGTGCACCAAGGAGGAGGAGGCTGAGGGTGAAGGATGGCTGCTCAGCACACAGGGTGTGATGGAGAATCGCAGGCCCTGGGCCCTGTCCTTGTTCTCTCACTGCCTAGTGTGCCCACCCGAGGCCTCCACCCTCCCCGTCACACAGCAGTGCCCACCTTGCAGCAACGTGCATGAAGGGCTGAGGGCCCCCTTTCCTCCTGTGAGGCCCAGCATGCTGCGTGACACATGCGAGGTCCTTGGTCATCACCTTGGGGTCACAGGACCTGAGGCCTCTGTCTGGCTTCTGACCATTCTCAGAACGGGAACTGACTGGTGGCCAGGACTCAGGGCAGCTGGTACCCGGGGCTGTCTGCACTGGGGCAGAGCAGGCCGTCCGTGTCCAAGTGCTGGGCTGGGCTGCCGTGTGGACCCCAGTGAGGATGGATATGGGGGGCTACTTTCCTGTGTCTGAGTGGCGATCTACTCCAAATGCCCATGTCCTGGATCAGAGCCAGTGTATCTGAGTCTTGAAAGGGACTTCAGCGTTCTCCAAGGTCTATGAAAGAAAGAGGCCAGGCACGGTGGCTCACCCCTGTAATCCCAGCACTCTAGGAGGCCGAGGCGGGTGGATCACCTGAGGTCAGGAGTTCTAGACCAGCCTGGCCAACATAGTGAAACCTTGTCTCTACTAAAATCACAAAAATTAGCCAGCCATGGTGACTCGCGCCTGTAATCCTAGTTACTTTGGAGGCTGAGGCAGGAGAATTGAACCCAGGAGGTAGAGTTTGCTGTGAGCCTGGGCAACAGAGCAAGCCTCCAAAAAAAA
Organism: Cheracebus regulus; assembly: GCA_963574635.1. Taxonomy (NCBI): domain Eukaryota; kingdom Metazoa; phylum Chordata; class Mammalia; order Primates; family Pitheciidae; genus Cheracebus; species Cheracebus regulus. The sequence continues at coordinate 110,602 of CAUYQU010102625.1, read as the reverse complement.
GAAAGAAAGAAAGGGAGGAAAAGACCAGATGGTTCATTCCACATTAACGTTTCCTGAAGCTGTGTGTGGAGCGTCTCAGAATGTGGAGGTCCTGGGGCCCTTGGAATATCTGTCTCCCCGCCCCGCCCCATTCTGCTTCTCCAGGTACGTCTCCCCACCTTGGGGCATGCAGCCTCCTTCCGGCCCCTGCCCTTGCCCTCACCCTCAGTGATCTGCTCCAGAGTGGCACTGGCAGGCAGCAAGGCCCTATCACATGAGGTGCATGGAAGCCGGTGTCTTATCAGTGGGTGCCAGTTAACCTGACCCTTGTCTGCAGCTGGCAGGGGGTAGCCTAGGCTGCTCTGATGGGTGGGCGCCTGTGTTGTACCACAGATCACTTTGGAATGCCACTTCGGCCACCAGATGCCACAGGATCCTCCCCACCTTGGCTTACCCCCACCTGCCCTGCCTGGCCATCCCTCCTGCCTGGCAGGGGGCAGCCCCAGCTTGCTGCAGCCTCTCCCTCACTGTGCCCTGGTGTCTGCACGGCCACCTGGCCGCTGTGTGAAGTGTGATCCCACTCTCTCTGCCCGACTCTGTCTTCCTTACACCCCTGTGATAGCTGCCTTTGTGTGTGTGTTTGCATTCTTATTTGCATGTTGGCATCCACCCTGAGATAAAGCTCCTGAGGGCAGCAACGCAGTTCCCTGCCTCCAGTGCTGGGGAGGGGCAGTGCTCTACAGCTGTCTGCTGGTTACAGGAAGAGGGAGACGGCGACGCACCCAGCTGCGGCTCTGCCTGGGGTCCGGTGGCTGTGCAGTGTTCCACTGTGGGGCTGTGCTGTAATAATTCATCCACTCCTACTCGAGGACATCTAGCTATTTGTTTGCTCCTATAGACAAAGCTGCACTGTACATCTCTGTATTCATGTGTGACCATAGAAAAAAATAAATAATTCCAGGTTCTGGATGTACTGGTCAAGGAGTGTGTACCAAATGACTCCCTCAAAAGTATGTCTAACAATTTATGATGTTTTTAAAGGGACAAGGTCTGTGTCACCCAGGCTGGAGTGCAGTGGTGCAATCACAGCTCACTGCAGCCTCAAACTCCTGGACTTGAGATCCTCTCACCTCAGCCTCCCAGAGTGCTGGGACCATAAGCCTGAGCGACGATGCCTGGCCCGATTTATGACTTTTAATAATATTTGAAAATACATGTAACAGATGAACCTAGCCCCACCCCCTCATGGAACCCCTGAGACCTCCAGGCCAGGCTCTGTGACGCATCTCTCCTTTCAGACGTGGGGCCGAGTCTGGGGAGGCTGTGATTTCCAGGCCTCTGGGCCGAGGTAAGCCGGACAGCCCAGCCTCAGGGGCTTGAACCCAGGCTTCCTCACTCCTGCAGAAGCCAGCCTTCAGTGCGCCCTCGGGGTCAGGCTGTAACACAGGAAAATGCCGGCAAAGTCTCTCGGGGAGGATGGCCATTTCTCCTCCTGCACTGTGAGGGGCTTTCTGATGTTCACGAGTGTTTATTCAGCCCCTGCTGTGAGCTGTGCTGATGCTATGACAGGGCAGGTGTGGGGACAGAGCCTGTGATGACAGGGAACGCCCTGCCCGCAAGAGCTTGGATTCTCCTTGTGGGAGACAAAGAGCTGCGTATTGGAGCCGCCTACATGGGGAGTGAGGAGCTCGCAGTGCGGAGAGCTTCACGCCCACCGCCGGGGCCACGCTCTCGAGCTGCCCTTCCCCGGAGGCTGGCTGCGCCAGGACTGGCTTCTAAGGGACGGAAAAGGCAGAAGGGATGGCTGCCACCCACGAGCCCCCGCCTGACCGTGGCCTGTGGGTTTTCTCACTGGTGTCTGCTCGCTCTCTTGTGTTGTTCGCTTCCATGTCCTCAGCAGGACCAAGTACCAGGGACTAGGGGCAGCCCCTGAGACAGCTTGAGAGGAGCCCACTCCTGCCCACAGCCTCCTAAGGGAGCCTGAAGTGGACCCATCCCCGAGATGACCCGGCCCAGCCGAGCCTGAGGGCAGCCAATGGGAGACCCTGGGCCAGGGGGTGCCACTGAGCCTGGCCCGGGCTCCCGACCCACAGAAGCCAAGACCGCCATGTTGTCCGAAGCCCCTGAGGTTGGGGCTGATTTGTTCCTCAGCGCTGGCTAACCGACACCAGCGTGGGTGCAGCTTAAGATGGGGTGGCAGGCAGGACTTACTTGAGAAACGAGTTGCAGAAGGAAGAGGAATGATGGGACCTGGGGGCAGAGCTGGATTTGGGGACATGGGTTTGAGGGTGCTCAGGCGACGAGGGTACTGAAGTACAGTGAGGAGGTGAGAGGCGGTGGGGACCAGGGCAGGAGGAGAAGGGACCGTGATGGCATCTGGGCTCCAGGCCACCTAGGGAAAGGGGGCCTTTAAGACCTCCAGGAGCTGCCGCGTTCCCAGGTCCAGGTCGGCGCTGAGTGATTCGGGTGGGGGCAGGGTGCAGGGGCGAGCACCGGAAGTGTGAGGTTCATTTCCGAGGCAGCCCACAGGCTGGGCGGCGGAGGTGCGAGGGAAGAGGCTGTTTTCGTACCTGAGACGGTGATGGTGAGCAGGTTTTGGGGAGACCTGGAGGCTGGGATTCACGGGTGCAGCCTGGAAGACCTGTCCAACCTTGAGGTGGAGGGTGGGGAGGTGGGGCCTCGTGGCACTTGGAGTCTGTAGAGTGTGACTAGAGACGAGCCCCGGGTCCCCCACAGGAAGACGGGAGGGGGTGTGGGGGAGGGAGAAGGAGGGAGGGGCTCGGCAGAGGGGGCCTGGAACTCCGAGAAGACAGTGTTTCAGAAGGAGGGCCGAGCCACTGAGTCACCACTGCTGGCTAGCTCTGCTTCAGTTTAGTGAGGTGAGGTCAGTGGTCAGGTGTCACGAAGTCTCTGTGGAGGGCTTGAGCGGGGCAACCGCAGATGGGGCCACATCTCTGGAGCAGTTTTACCATCAAGAGGAGCAAACAAGCGGGCAAAGTGAGTCAAACAGAGGACTGCCTTATTAAAGACGGGGAGATGACAGTATATTAGGACACAGACAAGGAGGATCTGGCTAGAGAGGAAACCCCCACGAGGCAGGAGCAAGAGATGGCGGCTGGGACAGTCCCCAGGGAGGCAGAGGGAAGTGACCAGGCCGATGCTGGTTGGAAAATCAGAGCATCTGGTCCTCAGGAAGTTCTGGAGGATGCAGGTGCCCCCCCTGCAGCCTACGAGGTTCCCCTGCACACCCTGCTGTAACCTGGGAGCAGCCTACGGGCGCCAGAGCTGAGATGGAAGACTGCACTTGGAATTTCCTGACCTGGATGAGGTTCAGCTCCTAATCTCATATTGGATCGATTGCATTGTTTCATGCGATTTGTGAGAAGCTGAAAGAGTGCGGGCTGAGAGGGTTTGCAGAGGGGAGGAGAGGCCAACCCAGGACACTCTTTACTGACCTTCTGAGGCTTGGGGCAGGACCAACAGTTTTGGTCCCTGCCAAGGGTGCAGCCAGGTCCAAGAGCCGTGGGCTGTGAGACCAGGCTCAGATCCAGGCAAGGGACAGCTTTTCTGAGGCCCAGTTTTCTCATCTGGAAAGTGGAGCAAGTGAGAGCCCAGTGCCACAGTCTGCACGAGGCCACCACAGACAGTGACTTCGTCCAGATGAGGAGCAAGATGAGTGTGCAGAGAGGGGCAACCAGGACCCACAACCACGAGTTGTGCACAGAGATGGCAACCAGGACCTACAGCCACCAGGTGTGCACAGAGAGGGGAACCAGGACCCACAGCCACGGGTGTGCACAGAGTGAGGAACCATGACCCACAGCCACAGGGTGTGCACAGAGTGGGGAACCAGGACCCACAGCCACAGGGTGTGCACAGAAGGGGGAACCAGGACCCACAGCCATGGGTGTGCACAGAGTGGGGAACCAGGACCCACAGCCACAGGGTGTGCACAGAAGGGGGAACCAGGACCCACAGCCACGGGTGTGCACAGGGAAGGCAACCAGGACCCCCAGACACTGGATGTGCATAGAGGGGGTGACCAGAACCCCCAGATACTGGGTGTGCATAGAGGGGGTGACCAGGACCCACAGCCACCGGGTGTGCACAGAGGGGCAACCAGGAAGCCTTCTACCGGCCCTCTTGATTTCATCAGGAGGAACTGGAGCCCAGAGAAGGCATTAAGTGGCCGTGGGCACCAGGCCCATTCTCCCCTCCACTGTCCATTTCAAACCAGGCTGTTTCTGGGAAGCAGCAAGGAGTTTTCAGCCAGGACTTAGTATCCAGCCAGGAGTCTGGGTTTCAGCCAGGAGGTGGTATTTGTTAAAAGAGATGAAAAAGGTGAAACTGTTATCAAGGGAAAGTATCTGGGGTCTGAGTTCACTGCAGGGTCTCCGGAACTAGATACCATCAGCCTGGCCTGCATTGCGGATGTGAAGGGAAGCTGGGAGCTGTGTCTGTAACACATGGGAGCTCCCAACCCCCCACCCCACTGCGCTTCCCAGTGCTCCTGAGAGCCTGGAAGATGGAAACAGGTGGAACAATCCAGGAGGCACTGAACAGAGATGATGCCCTTGCTGCCAAAGGCTGGGACCAGCAAACTGGCAGCCTCCAGCTTCCTCCAGTGCCTGGAGCTGGCAGTGGTGGCCCTTCCGGCAGGGAGATGGCTAGAGTTGGAAGCCCTGTATCCTGGTCTGCATGCGCTCTGGGGTTTGCTAAGTCCTGGAGCTGCCAGCTGCTCCCACAGATGAACTTCCCCCTGCTGCTTCATAATAGGTGGGACTCTGTTCAGTTGGACCCCAAGAGTAGGAGGGAGGTAGAAACACAGGGATGGACCCTCTGCTGAGAAAATGTTTGATGAATGCCGCTAACCACTCCTGTCACTCACACATGGGCCACACGGATCTTCTTAATGGGATAAAGAAAATAGTGGCAGGCTCCATGAGGCTGTTTCCAACCACCTTTCCCTTGAGGTCTGCACTATTGAGGCTAAAAGTCTAAATATATTCCCAGCCTGTCTTGAACTAAGTGTAGTCAAATGACACAGTTTTGGTAAATGAGACCTAAGTGGCAGTCAGCTGGGATATTTTGAGAAGGCTTGTTTTCTTGTCAAAAGAGCCAAATGCAGCACTTTTCTTTCATTTCCTTTCTTCCTACATTGAAGATATATGTGATGCCAGGCACTGGGGCAGCCATATTGTAACCCTGAGGCAGAATGCATGAAAGATAGGCAAAGCCCTGACGGGGTTGAACGGCTGAATCCCAGCCAACAGCTGCCTACACAAGAGTGTAAATGAAGGAAAACAAAACATTATTTGTTTAAGCTGCTATGTTTGGAACCCTGGCAGCTGAAAGCATTCCTAGCGAATACGCACCACTACAGTAAATCACGCAACGTCACACCTAGGAGTAAAACCCTGGCCTCATTCCCATTCCATTCTGAGATAAGAGAAGGGTGTGCCGACTGTGACCTCTAGGAATGACAATATCACATTGATACGGTTTTGGAGTGTCTCCTATATGCTAGCTTTTGTCCTAGGCACTTGGCATATTTACTCATTTGATCTTTCCAACAAGTCTATGGGGACATTTTTCAGATGTTGAAATTGAGGCACAGAGAGGCACAGGGAGGTTGGCCGGCAGTAGGGGGTGACTTGTCATGTTCCAAGTTCCAAGTCAGTGAGCAGTGAGCTGGGGTGTGAATTCTGGCTCCAGAATCCATCCTCCTGACCACATGTGGATCCATCTATACAATCAGGAGACGAGAAAGAACAGTACAGCCCAGGTCAAGGGCCTCTGGTCCAGTGCCTTGTGCCACCACATCCCCTCCTGCTGTGTACCACTCAGGGGAAACCAGCAGGGGGCTAGGATCAGAGCTGGGGAGCTGACACCTGGGAAGTCCCCAAGAGCCTGCAGGGCCACTTCACAGAGAGCCACAATGCGCCAGGGCCCCGCCTCTGCTCCAGAGCAGGTACCAATAAACACTGCCAAGGCTTCCTCTTCCTTCTCTTTCTCCTCTGCTTCCAAGGCCGGTCGATCCCACTTCTGATGAGGACCTTTCTCTTTATTTTTCAAGCTACTTTCATATATTTCAAGATTGCTGGCCAGTCTTGTAGGCTAGAGGGCTGGCTATTTTTTTTTTTTGTGACCTATTATCTTCTAACACTTTTTAAAAATTACAAAGGAAATATGTGGCTGCTATAAAATCTTCAATAGTTCAGAAGTTTATAAAATAAAAACCATAATTCTCTGCTTGTATTACCAGCCTCCATACCTCTGCCTACTACCCTCTCTGAGTGATAACATTACTTGGGAGCTTAGACTTTGTCCTTCCAGAGTGTTTCCTATACAAACACACTCACGTATGTAAGATACACACACACACACACACACACACACACATTTTATTTTAAATAGATTTAAAAATCAGACTACATGTGCCACTCTACAAATTGCTTCTTCTCCTTTAGTAATTCTTGAACAAATCAGGTTCATTCTTTTCAATGTGCACTGAGTGTCCTTTAGAAAGGGAGCTCGGTGGTTTTTTTAGCTGACCTTGATGGACACTCTGGTTGCTTCCACGTGTTGCTGTTGTGCACTTGTCTCTGTTGAACAGATTCCTGCAAATGGCACGTCTATGTGCAGATGGGCACATGGCCATGTTTGACAGGGATGGCTAAATGCCCCTTAAACTGTTGTACCAGCTCACCACCTGAAGTGAGAACTTGAGTGCTCCCTCCCCAGGCCTTCACGAATTCTAGAGTAACAATGAGCACACCCAGCACTCATATCTGGGTTGCTAAATTCTGTCTCCACTAAAAGGAGCTAGGGCTCCCTGGAGAAAGGTTTCCACTGCTGGAGTAGAAAAAAAATGAGGTTAGAACATCTCGCTGAAAATAAGGAAGAATTCGGAGAACAAGGAAGGCATATTACAAGACATAGGAGCCAAGCAAAGGGGCTCCCATTGGCCCAGCTTAGACATTTTAAGCATGGGAGTGAATGATAGGAATGAATTTTATGGCCACTGAATAAAATGAAACTCCATGAGCTCATCATCCACTGATGATATGAAATAAAAAAACAAGGAAAAGCTTGTCCTTATAGTATAATAGAACATCAGCTAGTAAAAGTAGGTGGAATTTAGAAAAATCATCATTTGGCAGCAATTAGAGTAACTGATCCAGACGGCAACCATCAGCAGATGCTACATTTGAGGGTGGAAGTTTGTGCAGGAACGCAGAATCACATAGACTCAAAGTATGTACTCATAAAAGTCCTGCTTTATTACAAAAGGAAGAATAGTAATTTTACAGTTGAGAAGCCCAGTGAATATTGACTTCACCAAATCGTGAAAGTTGATATCATTATCAGTGATGGAATAAACTTCCATATTCGTCCTGGTGTGGTGCGTCAAGGAGGGCATGGAAGTAGGTCTGTAGCACTCTTACCAAAAATGCACGACCCAAATCTAATCCTGAGAAGACAGTGGACAAACCCAAACGGAGGCACAGTCTACAACCTAAGTGGGCAGCTCCCTTCCAAAATGCCCATGTTAGGAGAGAGCAGAGGAAGGTGGAGCCTGTCCCAGGTTACAGGTGACCACGGGGACAGGACAATTGCATGCAATACGTGATCCTCGATGGAAAAAAAATTATTGTCAAAGACAACATTGGGAGAGCTGACAAGCGTGGAATATGAATTCAGGTTAGATAATAGTATTGTATCAATGTACAAGGTACAATAATATTGCATCAATGCTAACTTTCCTGTACAGTACTCAAGAGATGTACCATGGCTGAGTAGGAACATGTCCTTGTCTGCGGAAGGTAAAGGTTTAAATATCTGGGGGAAGGAGTCATGGTGAATGGATGCAATTTATTGCCAAACAGTTCAAAAGAGAAATTGCATATACATGTGGAGAGAGTAGGCAGAGGGACAGGGAAATAAAGAGAGCGTGGGAAGAAAAATGTGAACAGTGGTGAATCTGGAGAGATGAGGCATGAGGGTTCTTTGCCCTATTCTTTAACTTTTCTCTAAGTTTGGAATTGTTTCAAATACAAGGTTTAAGGAGAAAATAATTTTGCTAGTGTGTTAGGAGCAAAAAGGCATCTCACAGTTACTCTAGTTTGCATTGGTCTCATTACTAGTGATGTTTAGCTTATTCACATTCGTGGCTTCCAGTTATTTTGTAAATGATCTGTAATCTTTGCTCATTTTTCTATGAGATCATTTCTGCTTTTACTAAAGAAAATGCTTTTTAAATTAGTATTGAATTTCTTTTCTATTTTGTATGTTTTGTAGTGAATTTTCCTCCCATTCTAAAGTTTGTCTTTTGAAGTCTATAGGGTCTTTAGTCATGCAAACTTTTTGCATTTTTATTTAGTCAAATCCATCACCTTTTTCTCTAGGTATCTCAGTTTCTTATTTTCCTGAGGAATAACTCCCTTTCCCACATGACTGCAAGATTATTTTTATACGCTACAATCTCTGGTAATTAATATTTTAATACAGCAAAATCTCTGGTAATTAAATAGCATAGCCAAGATACAAGTCTGTTTAAAATTTTATCATTATATTTTTCAAATGAAAAATTCTATTTTGAGATAATTGTAGCTGGATGTGCAGTTGTAATAAAGAATACAGAAGATCCCTGAACTTTTTACCTAGTTTCCCCCAGTGGTAACATCTTACAAAACTGTAATACAGTATCACAACCCACAACTAGGATTTGACATTGATACAATGGCGATACAGAACTTCCCATGACCACAAGAATCACTAGTTACCCTTTTATAGCCACGCCCACTTCCCTCCCACCCTTTAATCCCTAGCAACCACCAATCAGTTATCCATTTCTATAATTTTGTCATTTCAGTTAGAATTATATAACACGTAACCTTTTGGGACTGGCTTTTATCATTCAGCATAATTCTGGGGATTCATCCAGATTGCTGACTGCATCAATAGTTTGTTCCAGCCAGGCACGGTGGCTCATACCTACAGTACCAGCACTCTGAGGCGCTGAGGAGGAATGATCACTTGGGCCCAGGAGTTCGAGACCAGCCTGAGAAACACAGTGACAACTTGTCTCTACACAAAAACTTTAAAAAATTAGCCAGGTGTGGGGATGCGTGCCTGTGGTCCCAGTGACTTGGGAGGCTGAGGTGGGAGGATCACCTGAGCCTGGGAGGTTGAGGCTGCAGGCTGCAGTGAGCCATGATTGTGTCACTGTATTCCAACGTAGTGGACAGAGTGAGACCCTGTCTCAAACACAAAAATAAAAATAAAAATAATTTTTAAAAAGGAGTTTGTTTCTACTTGCTGCTGAGCAGTACTTCATAGTGTAGGTGTTCCAAAGTGTGTTTCACCATTCGTTTCGTAAAAACAGCTGGTTCTCTCCAGTTTTTGGATATTACAAATAAAGCTGCTATAAATTTTTGTGCAAAGGTTTTTGTGTCTTCATTTTTTCTGTGATAACAAAAGCCTATTTTTATTTACCCATACTTTTGCTTGCTGCATCTTTTCTTCCTTCCTGATGTTCCAAGGCTCTTTCATTGATTACTTGTTTTCTGTTTGGGCAGATTCTTTAGCTATTCTTTTAGCATAGGTCTGCTGGTGACAAGTTTTCTTAGTTTCCCTTCATCTGAGGATGAGAATGAGAAAGATGATTTAACTAGGTAAAAGGTTCTGGGTTGACAGTTCTTTTCTTTCAGCTTTTGAAAAATATTATACCACTTCCGGCTAACCTCTGTGATTCTGATGACAAATCCACTGTCATCTGAACTGTCATTCTCTTGCTGCTTTTAAGATTTTTTTTATATTTCAGAAATTTAATTATAATGTGTTTTGGCATAGATTTTTCTGGTTTTATTCTGTTTGGGGTTTATAAAGCTTCTTGAACCTGCAGGTTTATATCGCTTGCCAAATTCAAGTTTTTAGTCTTTGAGTATTTTTTCAGTCAATCCTCTTTCTCCTTTTCTCTAGGACTTGAAGGACATGAAAGTTAGATCTTGTGTTATAGCCTCCTGGGTTCCTCTTCTGTTTTTTTCAGTCTATATTTTCTCTCTGTTATTTGACCAGGTAATTTCTACGCATTTTCCTGTTCACTGATTCTCCCCTTTGTCTCCATTCTGTTAACATCCACTGATCTTTGTTAATGTAATTTTCAATTATAAAATTCCCCTTTGGTTCTTCTTTATACTTACCTTCTATTTCTTTGCTTAGACTTTCTATTTTTCAGTTTGTTTCAAGCATGTTTATAATTTCTTGTTGAGTCACATTTTCGATGACTGCCTTGTCAAGTAATTCTAACATCTCTTTCATCTAGATGTCAGCATTTATTGTGGTTTTCATTTAGTTTGAGATTCCCTGCGTTTTGTTATGACTGGGAATTCTCTTTAGAAATCTAGATATTCTCATATTTTGTTACAAGACTCTGGGTCTTATTTAAGCCTCTGTTTCAGCTGGTACTTTCTGTCAGCCTCTGGCAGGGAAAGGGAGGCAGCTCGTCCTCACTGCCAGGCAGAAATAGAGCTTGGGTTTCTCACTCAGCCTCTGCTGACACCTGAGGTGCAGGTGGGGACTCCTCACTACTGCTGGGTGGGAATGGGAGTTCTGGCTTTCCATGTGGTCTTCTCTGACGCTGTTGTGGGTGGAGCAATTGATACCAGCTGGTGAGGATCAAAGTCCCAGCTCCCTACTTGGTCTTCCCAGCAGGGATGTTGCTGCTAATGCGCAGGGGCAAAGGCAGGGTCACTCGACTCCCAGCGTTTCCAATTGAGCAGGACAAGGCTGACTCCTGCGGCAGCGGGGAGGGCATCTAGGGGCAGGGTGTATGTTGGGGACAGATCAGGACCCCTCGAGGTGCCCTTCAGGTGCTTGCAGCAATCGGTGTGGTGGCGTCAGCTCCCAGCAGGTGGAAGCCACGCAGTATGAGATCACCAGGGACACACGGCCAGGCTTCTGGACGTGTCCAGCCAGGGTGAGAGGCTGGAGCTGCCAGCCAGGCAAGCGAGACACTCCAGGGGTGCCTGGGAGGGCCTTCACGTCACCAAGTATCCACACGTTTCCCTCCCATGTCATTAGCTCTGTTCCAACCCTGTGAATCTGAGGCCTCACAGGAGGCTGAGAGCAGGTCTCAGGCAAAGGAATCCATTTTGAAAGCTTCAGGTGAGCCTGAGAAGCATTCCACGGGGAAAACTCGACAGGCTGTGTGGCCTGGGGAGTCACTCAGCTCCGGTCTTTAAGGACTCCTTGGCGACCTCTGTGCATGGGGCTGGCATGAGGCACAGAGCCCTTACCCAGTCTGTGTGGATGAGCTGTGACACAGTGACAATTCTGCCCTGTCACCTCTGCATGCTATTGTCATTCTGCAGTGACCCTTCTAAGGGAGCAGGCTCATCTTCCCCACATCCCCAGGGTCCCACTCAGAAGGGCCATATGGAGGCCACAGTACGAATGCTTATCATTTCTGCAGGGTTACTCAGCAAGCATTTGTGACTTCGTTTCAGAGTAGCCTCTGTGTCCTGGGCACTGCTCTGCTTGTAGGGTGTGGAGCAGCCCACAAGAGATGAGGTCACAGTGACATTGGTGGGTGATCAGGACTGTGGAAGTGACAGGCAGAGGCAGTGGCAGGCCCAGTGCTGAGCTGGGGGCAGCACTCCTGTCCTCTGTGTCCCCCCGGCTGAGACCCTCCAGCTAGGAGAGGAGAAGCCTCTCGTGCTGTGGTGGGGACCTTGTACCCTGACCCTCCTTCACCAGACATGCCCCCCTCCCTTACCCTAATTGTCACTGCCAAGCCCGCTGGCCCTCCCCCGCATCATCCTGTGCCCAGCAGCTGCCCAGAGAAGACGACCTCAGCGTGTGCTGCCTGAAGAGGTCCCAGGATGGGCTGCCCTGGGGCCACTTACAAGCACATCTTTAAAGGTCACTGCAAGTGGAAGAACGTGGCCACACCTGATCTACAGTAGGATACCAATCTGGTAAAAGGTAAATGAAAATGGGAGGCCAGCGCTTTGGGAGGCTGAGGCAGGAGGTTCACTTTGAGGCCAGGAGTTGGAGACCAGTCTGGGCCACACAGTGAGAACTTGTCCCTCCAAAGATATTTGAAATTTAGTAGAGCGTGGTGGCGCATACCTTTAGTACCACCTACTCAGGAGGCTGAGGTGGGAGGATCGCTGAAGCCCAGGAGTTTAAGGCTGCAGAGAGCCATGACTGTACCATGGCCTGCAGCCCAGGCAGCAGTGTGAGGCCCTGTCTCTAAAAAAAAACACACAAAAAAAAAAATCAAGGAAAAGAAAAAGGAAAACAACAAAAGGCCCACTGATCTGTGAGCCCACGAGCAGTTTTCTGGGTGGTGGGTGGCTGTCCAGACTGTTTTTGTGTTGACGGCTCTTTGGGGACTTGGGCCCGTGGGAAACCGAAGTCAACCCTGCAGCTTCTTCTCACGGCTTCCGGTCACCTGTGCCACATGCCGTGGGTCCAAGGCCAAACTGTACACAATGAATGAGTTGCTTTTATAATTTCAAGCCCAATTCTTTTATTAAAATGCAGAGAAAAGTTTAAAGTTCACCTTTAAAATGATGGAAGCTCCTGTTGGTTGGGTGGAGTGTGTCCCCCGGCTGCCCACCCATGCCCCAGGGCCCCCCTGGCCAGCGCCTGAGCTACCGTTTGGTGGGCACATGGTGAGGGGGTTCTAACGATTATCACGGGTCTCTCGGTTTGGCCTGTACCCCTCTTGGCCTCAGGGTCTCCCCTTCTATTTTTCTTCTTCCAAAATGACAAAAGAAATACAACGTCCCACTTAAGTGTAAAAAAAAATTCATCTAAGTAGCCTTTTAATAAAAACAAAGGCTCTCTCTGATTAAAAAATCAATTAGTTGGTGGAGAATTTTATTAGTCAATCATGTAAGTAATTAAAAATATTGATTGATGGGGGCGTCTGTGGCTGAGAGCTGTGTTCCTACAGCAGGGGTGGCAGTGTCTGGCATGGGGGCTGCAGGGAGAAGGTCTGGAGTGAGGGCTTTTAAATCAGTCCCCAGCGTGCCTCTCCCAAGGTCAAACAGGGCGCATTAGACAAGGGACTCAGCCCATCCTGGAGCCTCAGATTCCTTCTGTGAAAAACACCAGCCCTGACTGGTTGGGTTGGAATGAGGCCGTTTGAACAGGGCATGGCTCAGCACCTGGCTCCTCAAGGGCGGGGTGCTGTGTCCTCAGGACCCAGGCATTCTGGATTCCAAGCCTAGTCTTGTCTGGGTCCTTGGACTGGGAGGGACAGAATGGTCACCAGGCCGTGCCTCCTGAAACAGCCCTGTCTGGGTGGGTCCCCCTCCCCCGGCAGCGCTGCAGTCATTTTGTCACTCAGTCAGTGACAATGATCTTGTCATACTGCTGCTTAACAAACCACCCTGCAGCACAGTGGCTTCACTGACAATATTGATTGTGCTCCCCAACTGCCCATTGGGCCGGGTGCGTTGGGGACAGTGTGTCTGTGCACGTTGGGCCGGATGCATTGGGGGCAGTGTGTCTGTGCACGTTGGGCCGGGTGCTGTGGGGACAGTGTGTCTGTGCACATTGGGCCGGGCGCATTGGGGGCAGTGTGTCTGTGCATGTTGGGCCGGGTGCCGTGAGGGCAGTGTGTCTCTGCTCCACTTGTGTCAGCTGGGTTGACTGGAGGCAGCTGAAGGCTCCTGGTGCTTGGGTCTGGCAGCGGAGGCTGCTGCTGGGCCCTCGGGGATGCCTGCATGTGGCCTTTCCAGGGCCCTGGGCTTCCTCACAGCACAGGACGGGGCTCCAGGGGAACCTCCCTAGAGAGGAAACCAGGCAGAAATGAGTCGCCCTATCTGCCCTAGCCTCTGATTTCACTCCGCGTGGCCTCTGCGGTTCCCATCTGCCACCCCTGCCGTGTACCCGGGTCCAGGGGAAGGGGAAACAGACACGCCCCTGGAGAGTAGCAAGGTTCTGAGAATGTGCGGGATTGGAGATACTCTTGTGGCCATTCTGAGAAAATGCCATCTGCCACCCAGAGGCCCAAGGGTAGTATCCTCTGCTGGGAGGAGGGGCTGCCTGGGTGCTTTGTCAGAGGGACTGGGGAGGGCCCAAGTGCCCAGTGCTGAGCCACGCCCAGGCACCTCATCCTGTTCTCTCCTTCTGACACTGTGTGGGCTAGAAACCGCTTCCCTGCTCACAAGCAAGGAAATGGAGCTGAGATTACAGCCCAGCCTACAGGACTCCAGAGCCCACGCCCTTCTCCCCAGGCGGTGCCCAGAGGCCCTGCCTTGGTGCGGAGCTGACTGCTGGCTTCCGGCTCTGCTCCTTGTGGACCTGCTCAGCCTTGGACGTCCAGCCTGCTGCGGACTCACCTTTTCCACCCGTGACCACGGGTGCTCACGGCTGTATGGAGGCCCCAAGGGCTGGGGCCATCATAGCTACCTCCCTGTAGGTATATGCTGGCCCCCTGATGGGCGTCGGCCTACCCGGCACAGCCCAAGCCCGGCGCCTGGAAGACCAGCCTTGCTGTCCTGCACTGGCGCAGGCGGGGTCATCGATCTTGCCTGTGTGGCCCCTGCCTGGGCACCATTCATGGAGGCAGAACCCACATGAAGATACACACCCTGAAAAGCTTTCTTGGCTGTGGAGACAGCCTGGGCCCTGCCCACGGCGCCCTGCATGTGCCTGGAGGTGGGTCTGCCGTGCCAGCGAAGAGCAGGGATGCCCTGGCCTGCTGCTCAGGCAGTAGGATCATGGGAACACTTGACCCCTGCACAGACGCAGGCCCTGGACGCTGCCGGAGGCTTCGACACACATCTCACCCCTCCCCCAACCCTGGTACCAGCTGGGCCTGGGCTGCGTTTCGTCAGGCACGGGGTTGCAAGTTCCATCCCATTATTGGGTTTCCACATCCCGCTGGCCGGCCTGGGGCCTCCCCACACAGGTACCTCCTGCAACATGGAGCTTATGGACAAGGAGGAGGATGGCGCTCCAGGAGTGGCTCCTGCAGGGGGAGGGGAAGGAGGGTGTCCTTGGAGGCATGTGCTGTCGGCCTCCCACCCCCACCTCTGCATGTGTCTCTGGGGCAGGCCCTATCTGAGGTCTTCAGGAAGGAGCCTGCATCTCAAGGTCCTGGGCTTCTCAGGGACCCTGGATAGCCACCCTGCACCCGGCTCAGGGCCTGTCCCTTCCTCCCAGGGGACCTCGCAGGCCCTGCCTCTTTGGGCTCAGTCACCATGACCCCCAGTGTGCTCCCCCACCAGGAAGGGCTCCCACCGCCTTTCTGGCACACAGTTTCCCAAAGCCACCTCGAAAAGCGGGCCCTGGAGGCTCTCGTAGCAGGCCGCTCCTCCTCTGAAAACCTTGGCTATTTGTTTAGACTAGCTGACATTTCCATGGTCTTTTATTAAAGGAAATATCCTGGGGAGAAGGCAGGATGTTTGCACAGAGCTTATGCCCTCTGCCTTGGGGCCCGCAGCGCCCAGGGCGGGTGGGTGAGGAGCTGGCGCTCAGCAGGAGCTGTTGAGACGGGTGCAGCCGTTCCCCTCCCCCTGTCCTGCAGAGGCCTGACGGCAGCCCCTGAAAGCACAGGGACTCTCTGAGGGTACTTCTGAGGAGCGGGGCCTGTCCTCACCTCCCTGGCCTCACAGGGCACGTCTGGGGAGGGGTGACCGTGTCAGGGACTTGCCTCCCACCAGCTTCTGTGCAGCTGCTGGTCAGCGGCGTGAGGACTGTGGTCTGCTGAGGGACACACAGTGCAGATTTTCACCGCCCCCATCCGGGAGCCCTGCAGGTGTCTCTGTCTCCCCACTGGGCCTGGAGTGTAGGCCGGGTAGGAGGTGCTGGAATGGAGCCTGGCAAGCAGGGGGAGCATGGGGCGTATTTCAGGGGTGCCTGGGACCTTGGGGCTTTTGCAGAGGAGGAAGGAAGAGCCGCTTAGTCCAGCTGTCCAGGGAGTTCCCAGCAGGGAGAGCCAGGGATTGTGGCTGATCTGGCCTTAAAGACATCCCTCCCCGGCCCCCTGAGACAGACCGCTGTGCTGGGCAGTATCTTTGCATGTGGGTGTAAACACACTCCCTCCACTCTAGCTCCCTGGCGGAGCTGGAACCCCCAAAGGGCGGCATTTCTACCTTAATTGGCACGAGGCTCCTGCTGAGACCAACTGCTGACAGTCACCGTCATACTCAGCAGGAAAGGCCACACATTTGTGGATTAGGAGGGGCAACTGCACAGGCCATGCCGCCCCCTTCCTGAGGTGAGAGTGGGGCGCCCAGGGGCCGTAGTCAGGTCCTTGGCAGGTGGGGGAGTTGCAGCCCAGTTCCACCGTGCCTTTCCCTCTGGGGCTCTTTCCACAGGGACACAAGGACCATGGGAATCTCTGAAGCAGGGAGGCCCTGGGGAAGGGCTGGCAGTGAGAAGCCTTCCAGTGGCTGCAGCCCCTCCGACAGTGGATGTGCCTCACAGCATGCTCGGGACACAGAGGCCTCTTCCTTGAGGTCTCAGCCCCACGGGTCAGATCTGGGGACTCCCTGTACCTGGAGACTGAGGGCCAGCTGGAAGGAGATCCACAGGCCTGCACCAGGACCAGACTTCAACCCAAGGTCACAGACCCTGGGCCTGAGAACAGAGATACCAACTGTTCTGGGCACGCGTGTTCTGCCAGAACTAGGACTCCAAGCAGAGGGGCAGAGGCACATCTGATGGGCATAGGCCTTGAGTAGTCAGGGCTCCCTGGAGGTGCTGGGCACCCCTGCCCACCCCAGTGCGGCTCCTGATTAAGGATGGAGCCCATCCGGTCATGGCAGGGCCCGTAGAGGTCTGAGAGCTGTGCTGATGCCACAGAACTTGGCTTCTGGGCTCCATTTCCTCTTTGGAGTGCATTCATCATTAGCGTTGTCAGCGGCATGGCTGAGGTGTCTCCTGGGACTTGCTGTGGCCCCTGAAGACACCCAGGCCAGCCTGTCGGGGCACCCGTCCAGTGTGAAGCAGGCCTTGGGGAGGGCAGGAGGAAGAATCGGAGCTCAAGTCCCTGACAGCTGACTGACTCATGGCATGGCAGCCCCCTCAGCGTGGCCCCAAGTCTCAAGAGGGGCCTCTGTGCCCCAGCCCTGAGTGCCAGCAGGAGGCACCCTATGCCTGCTGGGCCGAAACTCCCCTGAAACCCAGAAGAAGGGCTGGCTGGGCCTTGCCCCAAATGTGCATGCCCAGAGCCCACTGGGAGACAGGTGAGGGTCCCCTACCCTGGCTGCAGCCCCTCCCAAGTAGGGAGCAGAGACGTGAATGAGGGGGTGTAGGCCATCTGTGTGACCTGGAGTGAACAAGGGAGGTCTGCTTTAAATGGCCTCTTGGCCTTTAAGCATTGCATAGATGGAAATAAAAAATGTAACCGTGCTCTCCTCCAGGGCAGGGAGCCATACCTGCGGATTGGTCCCGTTTGTAAAAGTGACCCCTACTTTCCTGCTTGCGCTTACTCTGGCACTGCCCCAGGGATGGTCCCATGGCCTGGCCCAAGGTTGAAGGACCCTGGGCTTCCCAAGCCCTCAGGACTGCGGTCTCAGCCACGCAGAGCCAGAAAGCTGTGAAGACCCCCGATGGGCCAGCAGACCTTGGGCCATCTCTCCCTCACAGGGAAGGGGCTGCCGTGGGGAGACAGCCCCCACAGGAGAGCTCATTCCTGGACGATCTCCAACCTGCCCATGGCCCCAAGGCTAGTATAGGGGCAGTCTCCTCGGGTGCCCGAGGAGACAGAACTCCCTCTGTAACCTCTGAAGATCTTGGGCGGTGTGATCTCCAGGCCAGCTGGGCACCTGGCTTGAGAGTGCTCATGTGGGGATTCCTCCTGGGACAGCCAGAAGGTCCTCTCCGGTCCTCAGGCTGTGTGGACACAGCAGCCGATTCAGAGGAAACCAGTGCTGCACCCACAGGGTCCCTCTGGTGCCAGCAAAGCCTGGCATTGCCCCTGCCAGCTTTGAGCTTCAAGAAGCTGCCCCAGCTCTTGGGGCCTGACAGCTGAGACACTGAGATGGGCTGCAGCACTGGGAGGGCTGAGTTGGGTGGGGGTCACCCAGACGCAGCAGTCAGCTGTCCCTCCCTCAGCACGCTCTTCCAGGATTGCTGTCTGCCTGGGACAGTCCAGGGGCTGCTTCCCCACTGGCCTTCCCATCCCCGCCTTAGTGGAGCAGGCCCAGGAAGAGGGAGGAGCAGCTGGTCATGGAGACAGGGACAGGGGAAAGGAAGAAGGGACTTCAGGCCAGCTCTCAGGTGAGGGACACACCTAGTGGAACTCAGCCCCTATAGTGGAGCCCGCCCAGGGCAGGCCTCTGATGCGCTGTAACTGCCCTGCTCCAGGGCTAACCCATGGCATGGCTCTGGGCCACCCACTGGCCCACTCCAGCGTTTTCAACATGTGCTCTGAGCCCACAGGGTCCCCAGGGAGTGCTTCAGGGGTTATGAGGGGTGGGTTATAGTGAATGGCCGTTAGAGGCAAATTCTGTCCTCTCATGTTACTTCGGGAAATAGAAAACCACAGGATCCTTCTCCACTAAACTTTCTGCTATTCTTTGCTTCCGATTCTACCCCAGAACTTCTCTTCCCTTCCACGTCTACTTACAGCTCCCTGCACTAACCCAGCCTCCCCGTCCTGAGCAGAGTGGGTCATCTCAGTTCCCCCAGTGCGGCAGGTCCTGTCAGCACCAGCACCCACCCTAGCATGGCAGGTCCTGTCGGCCCCACTCCCCCCACGGCACGGCAGGTCCTGTCAGCACCACTCCCCCCACGGCATGGCAGGTCCTGTCGGCCCCACTACCCCCACGGCATGGCAGGTCCTGTCAGCACCCCCGCACAGCATGGCAGGTCCTCCGTCCCTGGGACCCCCTCACATCTCCACCTTTACCATCACTCCCTTCTTGGAGCCACCACCATCCTGTGCCCCCTCACCACACTAGCCAGCATGAACTTTCCAAAATGACACTCAGATTGTCACTGTCATGCACACCTTTCAGTAGCTTCCTGCTGCGAGTGGGATACAGCCGAGTTCTTTCTGAAGGCCCCGCCCTTTGAGACCTGTCTTCTCCTTCTCCAGCCACGTTTCCTCCTGGGCCACACTGCCTGCCTTTCCCTTTCCAGCTGGAGCATGTGGCCCAGGGTCTTTGTCATTGTTTCCTGGGTCACATGCCCTTTTTCCCTCTGATCTGACTCACCCTCTCCCTCAGCCTCAGCTCACCTATCTCTTTGGAGCGCCCCACCCCCAGGCCCTCCAACCCTCTGTGGGAATTTCAGAGTCTCCAGCAGAATTCTGGTCCCCTGGGCCACAGCCTCACTGGCCGTGTTGCCTAAGAGAGAGGCACCATGTGTCCCAGGCCCTGAGTGAGGCTGGAGCTTCAGGCATGTGGATCTGGTGTCCCTGAATGTGCCCCTTGCAGGCAGAGACAGTGTTTCTGTTGTCACGGACACTCTCCTTGTGCCTCTGCACCAGGTGTCATGTGCCACCTTTCTATGCAGGGCCTCACTTACCCTCCCTGAGGGTGACAGGACTGACCTTGTCCTGTCGTAGGGGCAACATGCCCCAGGCCAGGGCACCCAAGAGGAGAAACAGAGGAGGCTGCTCAGGCCCGAGGCCTCTCTCGGAACCACTCTGCCCACCCTTGGCCTAGCAGGGAGGCCTTTCCCTGGCTGAGCTACAGCAGATGCCTGGCTGCCCTCCAGCTGCGGGGACACCTGCGGCAGCTGGGCCTGGCCCGGGGCTCCACCACATGTGTTCTGTCTCGGTGTTCCACTGGGGGCCACGATGATGTGAGACTCGCACTGCAGTTTCCTGTGATGTAATTAGCTCCCCGGAGCCTGGTGAATAACTGGCCTGCTGGTGGTGGGGGCTCTTACATGTGTGTACATGCATATGTGTGTGCATGTGTATGTGCATGTGTGTATGTGTGCATGGGTGTGTGTGTGCCTGTGTGTATGTGTGTGTGTGTGCATGTGTATATGTGTATGTGTGTGCATGTATGTGTATGAATGTGTGCGTGCATGGGCATGTGTGGGTATGTGTGTATGGGCGTGTGTGTGGGGGTGGGGCTGTGCGACAGCTCCTCTGGGACCTAGGGGTCTGTGTAGAGACAGGAGGCAGGCTTTACTCTGCCTTTTTAAAAAGATAGCATCAGGGGTTGCCTAAGCACTTTGGAAACTCAGAGGCCCAACTCTGTGACCCTACCCCGTGGCTCGATCTCAGCAGTCTCAGTACATTCGTCGATAAAACAGGGACAGGAATTATTCCTTGTTCTCAGGCTACCTGTGAAAATGCGAATGCACAGCCAATGCTCAGGGCAGCCCCACCCAGAGAGAGCAGGGATGAGGTGTGCATACTGCAGGGAACTAGGTGGGTGGCAGGGGACCCTGGAGTCCAGCTTCTGGACACCAGCTTGGGTAGAGAGCCTGGAGGAGCGCAGGGAGAAGCCAGCAAGAGCAGTGGTGAGCAAGCTTTCCTCGTGGGTGGAGCGCTCCCTGCAGAATACCCCCAGCCCCAGAGGTGTACTCAGCCAGACACCTTGGCAAGCTGCTAACCTCCCCTAGCTGACCTGCTCCTGCCTGGCTCCCTCAGGTCCCGTGATTAGACTTGGGCCTGAGAAGCCTGTTCAGTGACAGGAGTTGGAGGGACTGCAACTTCCATGGCTGAGTCTGAGCTCTCTTCAGGCCTGAGTGGCTGGGTGTGGTCCTCTCTGAGGGACCTGCCTTTTTACCCTGGAGCTTTTCTGGCCATGGGTGACAGAGCACAGCCTCTGGGGACGCTGCAGGTTCTTTGGAAGCTATAGAGGAGCAGGGGCTTCAGAGCCCTGCCCACGGCTGCAGAGACAGTGGGCACCAGTGTCTTCTGGACTCGCCCACTGCATCCAGGGCAGAGGGGCATCATGGGGCCATGGAGGGCTGGCCAGGGGCATAGCTGGAGTCACATATGGTCCTTTTGTCTCTATAGGCGGGCTGCAGTTCACCTGCTGTCTTCTCTAGGAGGCTGTGCCGTGCAACACTGAGGCGACTCAGTACCTGAAGCCTCTCCAGGTGCCCCTGGAATGGGCTTGGGCCTTTGGGAAGCATCGGTGGCCAGAAAGGTTCTCCCACCTTGAGAAGTGCAGGTCCTCGGGTAGGAGTGGCCCCTGCCCTCCTTAGAGTGTGGATGGGGACCTGTCTGTCCCTACCCTCCCAGGCTTTTGGCCACAGCTGTCTCATGGGAACAGCTTCGGTTCTTTCTGCCCTGGGGGCCACCCAAGTCCCAGTGGCAGTGCCGTATGGAAGGACTGAAGTGATAAAGCCTTAAGCACAATAAACGCAGCCAGCTCGGGAGGTTATATTGACCTCTGTGTCCTGTCAGCCTGTTCTGTGGCTTGGGCTGGGCTCAATGTCTCCGAGTAAGGAGGCGGCTGAACAGTTTGCTCCCTGGTGAGCTGCGACTCCACAGTCCATGCCCGTGGACACTCCTGGTCTCTGGCTGTGGGCTGCTGCTTGGTTTCCCCTTCTGCGAAATGAGGCGCTGGTGGTGGGTATGCTAGTGTCTGTTCCCTGTACTTTTCTATAGTTTTAAAACTTCAAGCATTAAAAAAACTCACAAAGGAAAAGCAAGGGAATTAGCTGGAGGGAAAAAGGTGAGTGGAGTTGGAGAGGGTGGCAGCCTCTTCTGCACTAGGACAGTTGGGCCCCTGGGCCTGCTCTAAGCCTCTGCCAGGCCTGAGATCGGGGTTCACACTCACAAACCAGTCCCCTCCCTTAGAAGACGGCCCGGTGGGGCATCCTGGATTCTAGCCTTGGTCTCTTCCTGGAGCCCACTTGCTTGGGCCCCGCAGGCCCTTACCTTGGGTTTCCCTCTGGCCTCTGGGAAGCCCCTCTGGTCTCCAGCTCACCCTGGTCCAGGAAGCTGCTTGGGGTCCTTGCAGCTGTGGGCCCAGTCAGAGGTCAGCCCTGTCCACTGTCACCCATGCTCCACTCCAGCACCCAGGCCAGCTCTGAGTCACACCACCCTCGACACCCCATGTCTGGGTTGGATGAGAAGTCAGGTTTACATCAGAGCTATAAAAATAAGAGCACACTGATATCACAGGCTTAGAGCTCACCTGGCTGCTCTCTCTCATCCTCTATTTACCGTTCCCACCACCCTCCGTGAGAGCAGATGGCAGGAGACCCGCAGAGGGTCCAGGGACAGTTGTGGTGCCCACCTGGCTCTCCTCTTTCCCACCCTGTGAGAGTGCAGCAGGAGCACAGGCCAGGCAGGTGTGCAGCCCAGACCTCAGCTCATCCCACCAACAAGGCAGTGTGTGTCCAGACCCCAGGGAACTGCACCCTCCACGAAGCCCCAGTCCCAAGGCCACACCTTCTGGGGGGGCCACACCTCCAGCTCCCTTGGGTGCCTGGAGTTGGGTGCCAGGAGTTACATGGCTTCAGGCCATGAGCACATACGTGCAGAGCTAGGAGTGGGCCAGTGGCAGTCAAGGAGCGGGGGTGCCTTTGAGGGCCTCCTGCTCCTGGCCGAGGGCCCAGTGGTCCTCCCTGAGCAGTCGATCACCTGAGCACATTGGCTCTTGGCCCCTGCCAGGCTCATGCAGGCATGGGCAACATCAGGTAGGAGCACAGGGCCTGGGGGTCGGGGGGCTCAGGAGCCATTCCAGTGACTCTGACTAGGTGTCCATAGGAGACAGCCCTCCTGGTAGGAGTCCACGTGTTCCAGGGACTTCTGCTCATCCCAGACCAGCCTCCAGGCCCTTTTCTCCCGCTGTCCCAGAGCTGGCTGCAAATGCCGGTGGATGTTCCAGAAGGGTACTCATCCTAAACAACTCTGTCCTCAGCTTCCAGGTGGTGACCACCAGCCATGGTCTCCCTGGTTCCTAAAGCTCAGCTTGCTGTTTCGAGATGAGAGCCCCTCCTGCAACATAACACCTCTGCTTTCCTTCCAGATCGCGCTGCTACACCTCTGGCCTCAACCCCGGGGACATCAGTGGCCCACACGAGGGCCCCTCTTCTTGCTTTTGCACAGCTCTCCTTTTCTCCTGCATGACTTTCATGTCTTTCAACCCTTCCCTGTGCAAACGTTCCACATCCCACATTCTTTTTCTTAATTAAGTACTAATTCTGCACATTACTGCTTGCAGCTTAGTATTGAACTGTGATACAGCCTTTCTGACATATCCCATGTGTTGATTGGACCCCCTTGCCTTTAGAGAGCTGAAAAGCGGAACCCAGATCCCAGCCCAGAGCCCTCTATAGTTGCTGTGAGTTCCTCGCTTTCTAACACTTCTCTCTGCCTCCAATCCATGTCTCAGTCTCACCCTCATGTGTCCTGTATATAAAGTCCAAATCCTTCACTTAAAACAATAACAATTGTATTATATAATTTGCATAGTAAAATGCATCCATTTTAAGTGGACACTTCGATGCATTTTGACAAACCTGTATACCGGTATAACAACTGCCATCAAGATCTGGAATATTTCCAGCACCTAGAAAGTTGCTTTGCAGTCAAGCCTCCTGTGCCAACCCTAGGCACCCACTGAGCTGCTTTTGGTCACTGTGGTTTTGACTATTGCAGAATGTCAGATAATTGGCTGGCTTCATCTGCCCAGCCTCGTGTTTCTGAGCTCTGTCCTTCTTGTGTGAGTCAGCACCTTGGTACCTTGGTTCTTTCTATTGCTCAGCAGGATTCTGTTTAGTGGGCACATTGCAGTTTGTTTCTCCATTCTCCTGTTGTGATACTTCTGTATTCATTTCAGTTTTTTTGTTCTTATGGATAAAGCTGCTATGAATATTCACGTATAAGTCTGTTTGATCATAAAATTTCACCTTTCTTGTATAAATACTTAGGAGTGAAATTGCTAGATTATATAGGGCTGCATACATTCAGCTTTAGTAGATCCTGCCAACTGGGTTTCCATCATAGTTGTACCAACTTATACTTCCGCTGGCATTGTCCGAGTCCCAGCTGCTCCACGTCCCTGTTAACACTTGGCATTGTCAACATTTTTAGTTTTAGTCACTGCATGGCTAAAGGGCTAGTAGTGGCTAGTAGCAGCATCTCCTTATGGTTTTAGTTTCCATTTCCTCCAATAACTCATACATTTGAGCTTCATTTTGCTGGTTTTGTTTCAGGTTTAACTTCAGCCTTCTGTCTCTTCTTTCCCTCCACATAACCTCAGGGGTTGTATCCTTTCCAAAGCATGAACCTCAACTGTGCGACCTGCCTTCATGGATGCAGATCCCCAGTGGTACATCTCTGCTCCTTGCTCATTCTACTCCTTGCCTAAGGAGGAGCTGTGCTGCCCTAGGCTCCTTGGTATTCAGGAGAGAAAAGTCTCCTTTTTGTTTCATTATAGTCATTTCATCTTTTCCTTAGCTCAGCTGGTTTCCTCATTGGTGTCAGTCGCCTAATTCACTTTTATCTTTTACTTCAAAAACTGTTTTAAAAATTGTGGTAAATACACATAACATAAAATAGCCATTTTGACCATTTGTAAGTGTACAGTTCAATGGTGTTAAGTACATTATTCGCACTGTTGCAAACCATCACCATCACTCATCTCTGAACTTTTCCATCTTCCCAAACTGATACTCTATACTCATTAAATAATAACTCCTCCTTCTCCCCTCTGCCAGCCCCTTCTATTTTCTGTCTCTGTAAATTTGACTACTCTAGGCACCTCATGTAAGTGGAGTTGTGCAGTATTTGTCTTTTTGTGTCTTGCTTATTTCACTTAGCGTAATGTCTTCAAGGTTTATTCATGTTGTGGCATATATCAGAATTTATTTCTTTTTTAAGGCTGAATAATATTCCATCATACAGCTATTCCACATTTCCTGTATCCATTCATCTATTAGTGAACCCTTGGGTTGCTTTCACCTTTTCATTATTGTGAATAACACTGCTATGAGCATAGGTGTACAAAAACCTATCAAGTCCTTACTTTTAATTCTTTTGAGTATATACCCAGAAGAGGAATTGCTGGATCATATGGTAATTCTTGGAGAAGGTGGGGGGTGGGGAATTGCTATAATGTTTTCCATAGCAGTTGTAACATTTTACATCCTAACAGTTCATATGGGTTTTAATTTCTCCAAATTCTTAACAACACTCGCTATTTTCATTTTTGCTTTTTAAAAAGTAGCCAACATAATGGATATGAGATAGTATCTCATTGCGGTTTTGATTTGCATTTCTCTAATGATTAGTGATGTTTGGCATAGTAACCACAAATAAAATTTCTATAGAATCCATACAGAAGGAAATGAGAAGGTATTCAAAAGATGTCAATACAAAAAGTCAACTAAGCACAAAGGAAGGTAGGAAGGGAGGAAATGAAGAACAAAAAAGCTATAAGACATACAGAAAACAAACTACAAAACAGCAATAGTAAGTCCTTCTTTATTATTAATTACATTAATTAAATGTAAATGGATTAACTTCCCCATCAAAAGACCTAGAGTGGCAGATGGATTAAAAGAAAAACTATGATCCAATTGTATACTGTCTATAAGACACTAGATTTAAGGGCACAGGACAGGCATAGGTTGACAGTAAAAAATGGGGAAAAAAATTCATGGAAATACTAACTAAAAGGAGCATGAGTGGTTATATTAATGCCAGATAAGATAAACTTTAAGCTTATAATTGTTACAAGAGACAAAAATAGACATTATATAATTATAGAAGGATCAATTCAACAAAAAGGTACAACAATTATAAATATGTATGTGCCACACATCAGGACTGCCTTCTCGTTTTTTTTTGTATGTATTACATAGATATTATCTTTAATATTACTATGTGAATTACATAAAACTTTTAAAATTATTACAATCTACTTTAAACTGATAAAAACTTAACTTCAATTGAATACAAAAACTCTACAACTTTATGGCTCTCCCCATTTTATGTTATTGATGTATGTTGCAAATTACATCTTTATATATTATGTTCCTATTAACTTAGATTCATAATTATTATATATGCTTTTGTCTTGTAAACTCTATAAAAAATAAAATGTAGAGTTGCAAACCAAAATTATAATAATACTGGTTTTTATATTTGTCTGTGTATTTACCTTTATTGCCTAACTTTATATTTTTGTATAGCTTTGAGTTACTATTTTGCATCCTTTAATTTCAACTTAAATAATTCCTTTTAATATTTTTTATAGGGTAAGTCTAGTGGTAACAATCTCCATCAGCTTTGTTTATCTGAGAATATCTTAATTTATCCCTCATTTGAAAGGAGAGTTGTTCTAGGTATAGAATGCTCAGTTGACAGCTTTTTCTTTCTTTTAGCACTTTAAATATATCACTGCATTGCTTTCCGGTCTTCAGGGCTTCTACTGAGAAATTCATTGCTAATCTTACTGTAGTTCCCTTGTATTTGGTGAGTCACCTTTCTCTTGATGCTTTCAAGACTCTCCCTTTGACATTGTCTTTGATTTGATTATACTGTGTTTATAAACTGTGTGATTACAGTGGCTTGATTATAGGGTGTCTTTCTGTGGGCTTGTTCGGGCTTACAAAAAGTGGAACTTTTTGTATTATTATATCAATTTCTTTGGATATAAAAGCTTGGCAAGTTTTTGGCTGTTACTTTTTCAAATAAACTCTTACCCTTTTCCTTCTCTCCTCATTCTGAGACTACTATTATGCATATATTGGTCGGCTTTCTGGTGTCCCATAAATCTCTTAGGCTCTGTTTACTTTTCTTCAATCTTTTTTATTTTTGCTCCACAGACTAGTGTTAAGTGTCCTTTCTTCAAGTTCCCGCCTGTTTAAATTTAGTGTTGAAATTTCTAGTGAATTTTTCAATTCATTATTGCATTTTTCAACTCTAGAATTTCTGTTTTGTTTTTTATCATTTCTATCTTTTTGTCAGTATTATCATTTTGATTGTATATAAATTTCTTGAATCTTTCTAGTTCTTTATCTGTGTTTTCTTTAACTCTTTGAGGATATTTATAGAATTGTTTTGAATTATTTGTCTAGTATGTCCAATGCCCAGGCTTCTTCAAAGACAGCTTCTGCCAATTTATTTTGTTCCTTTGAATGAGCTATGCTTTTTGTTTCTTTGTATGCCTCATAATTTTTTGTTGTTGAAAACTGGACATTTGAAAAACAATCACCTCTTTCTGTCTTTTCAGACTGACTCTTTACCAGGGCAATCATTTTCTGCTTGGCTGGGTGTGCTGGTGTGCTGGTGTGCTCAGATGTGAAAGTTTCTTAGGTATTTTTTGAGCATGCATCTTGTCTGGGCCTGTGCAAGTGTTTCTGCACCCCTACCCTCAATTTTCTCTGTATACACAGTGGCTTTTCAGTGTCTTAATTTTCCAGAGTCTCACCCTAGTTTTCCTTGGGACCTTAGATGTTCTATTGTATGTATCCACCTGTAATCGTGGGTGTCTATGGGTCTGTAGTCCCCCTGAAACTTTTATGGGCAATGCTCGTTGCTTTTTTCCCCATTTGTGTTCCGAGTTTTGCCACTTTTTCCTGCCTGCAATGTGATTTAGGCATGGAAGAGAGTAGTTCTTCAGGCAGCCACTATACAGGCTAGAACATTGCAGCTAAGATCTACTCTGCTCTCTACAGTTTGGGGAGGAAACAGAATTGGGCTGCTGCCGCCTCCAGACCAAACTGTGCTATGCCAAGAAGGGAGTGAGGCAAGAATGTGTAAAAATGCCAGAAAACTTTCTACTCTTTTGAATATGGCTATTGTGGACACTTTGCTGCTCTCCAATGTATCTCTAAAGTTTTAAAAGCCAGCTTCTGACTGTTTTTTGATGTTTCTATGGGGGAATGAAGACTTGGAACTTCCTACTCTGCCATTTTGGCAACATTACTACTCCCAAGAAGTATTTTTAAATTTATATTTTATTGAGAACATCAAATGGATGGTTTCTGAGATTCATTTCTGCTGTGGTTTAAATAATTGTGTCCCCTCCACAGTTCATATTAAAATTTTATCCCCAATGCCATAGTATTGGGAGGTGATTCAGTCATAAGGGCTGTGACTTCATGAGTGGGATTAGGTGCTCTTATAAGAGGGTTTGACAGACTAAAATAGTATAATTGGATTGTTTAAAACACAAAGGATAAATGCTTGAGGTGACAGATACCCTATTTATCCCCTGATATGATTATTACACATTGCTTGCTTATGTCAAAATATCTAATTGAACCCATAAATATACATACCTACTATGTATTTATACTTGTTATGTACCCATAAAAGTAAAAAATAAAAAAAAAGAGCTTGATGGAAGGATTTCACCTTTTTTGCCTTTCTGCCTTCTGCCATTGAGGACACAGCACTCAAGAAGCCATCTTAGAAGCAGAGAACAACCCTTACTGGACAGCCAATCTGCTAATGCCTTGAGCTTGGACTTCCCAGCCTCTAGAACTGTGAAATAATTCTGTTCTTTATAAATTACACAGTCAGTAATGTTGTTATAGCAGCACAAATGGACTAAGACAATTTCTATTTCCTATGGTAAATCATTTCATCACTCTTCATCTATCTTTTGAGGAGTGTACGCTTTTATTTTTCTTTGCAAAGCCTTTCTCTTTCTCATACCTGCTGTTTCCATTGATCTAGCATTGAATTGCAAGGACTCTGTGAAAGCCTCACATTTGCTTGAAACAAGTATGGCAGTTCGTTACATCATTGCTTCTCCTTGCTGTCCACCCAAATAACAACAGAAGCCTCTGCTTAGAGTGTTACATGGCCTAAGGGCCTCACAATCAACTCAGAGCCCAAGATGAAGGAGATGGTTCTGGACAGTTCCATCAGGGTGTTTTGCCTTTGTACAGGGGAATTTCTTCCCTGAACCTATTTTTCTTATTAATTTTCTACTTGGACTAGTCCATCCTTGTCTGTCTA
Organism: Cheracebus regulus; assembly: GCA_963574635.1. Taxonomy (NCBI): domain Eukaryota; kingdom Metazoa; phylum Chordata; class Mammalia; order Primates; family Pitheciidae; genus Cheracebus; species Cheracebus regulus. Next base: position 81,756 of record CAUYQU010102625.1, on the reverse strand, counting down.
GCCTGCTTCATGGACTACTGCCCACCCCTCAGGAAGAGTGTTGCCCTGGCTCCACTGCCCTGGTCTGTTTTTGAGACCTGCTGACCCTCAGTGCCAAGAGGTTCCGTGTGTCATGCCCTCATCATCTGCACCATCCTCCACAGCCAGGTTATCCCTGGGCCTTTCTCAGACCCCAGCAGTTTCTTCCCTGACATCTGTATTTGCTCAGCAAGGAGGGTTGCAAGTTTCTTTCAGGCTGTTTTTCGCCTGCACTGTAACTTTTGGAAGTGACTCTACATGTGGCATGTAAATGGTGCTCTGTTGGATTTCCAAATGGATACAGGTTTCTCCTTCCTTTTCTATTTCTGGAGTCATTTGGGTCAGCATTTGGGAGGGGCAGTTAGATGCTCATGCTCAAGTATTCTCTTACCTGAATGCCCATTAGATATTTGAGGCTGAAGATTGCCATAATGCCACTTGTGTTTTGCACTTAGATTGGAAGGAAGTTGCAGAGGGTGTGGCTGGAGGCAGGGAATCAATGTGAGGGTGCATGAGGGCCTAAGTTGGGCAGCACAGTGTGGGGGCAGGAGGTGGTGAAGAACCTGCACATCAGAGGGGTTATGGGAGTAAAGTTTATGGGGCTTCATCATATGGAGTGTAAGGGAGAGGGAGGGGTCAAGGAGCCCGACTCCAGCCCAGGCAGGCTCAGGGCTTAAGGCTGCGGTTTGTGGCACCACAGCTGTGGGAAGGAGCTACTCTTCTAGCTTGTAGCTAACACTCAACATGGACAGAAAAAGGTTCCAGGGAACAAGCTTCAGCCTTGGCCCCTGGCTGGCTCTGCCCCTAGAACACTTCTTGGCTCACCCTTGTTCATTCCCCTCTTCATTCTCACCCATGCTCCTGCAAGGTCCTCTGCACACTGTGCCTGTCAAGAGCCAGAGGCATTACCCGCAGCCACATCCTTCATGCCATCATCTCCTCTGATGCCTTGCAAGAAGTAATCTCATCTCAGAGGGCATCTCATCTACACTCCTGTGCATCTCAGAGCAGCATCTTCAGAAATACACCTAAGAAATATCTGTTGGTGTGTTCAGGTTCAGATAATATTTTACAAGTAGTCATAATCACCTTCAGAAAAACAAAGTTGCCCTGATGAGGTAGGAAAAACAGACAGGTCAGAGGAGCACTAGCAGGTGTGCTACCAGATAAAGCTAGCAGGTGGTGAGCTCTGGGAGAAGATGCATGCTACTGTCTCACACACCTGAGCAGAAAACCAACAGCCACTTGGGTTAGGACTGAGAAAGGCCTGAGTGAAGCCAGACAAGGTGTGGAGGGTGCACCGGATCCAGGGGAAGGAGCACGGGGGACTGCCTGGGGGTCAGACCCATGGAGCCTGGCTCGTCTCAACGTATAGACCCAAGTATTGGCATCTGAGACTTCTGGGGCAATCAGAACCCACAGGTCACTGAAACATCACTGTGAGTGGACCCATGCCCTGCACTCTTCCTGCAGGGCCTGTGACTTGAACCGGGCAGTGCCACTGTGTTGGGCCATGCCTCCAACAGGCCCCTTCTCTGTCCTTTCTGCTGCCAAGGAGGGTGCCAGGTCCTGGCCTTCCACAGCCCTAGGTGACCCGTGAGTGGCTCTGTGCTAGGCCAGACTCTCAGCCCTGGGGTTGTGGAGCCTGTAGATCTGGGGCTGCCTTCTGGGGCCACTGCACATGTGTGTGTGCATGCATGCAGTACATTCATGACCACAGAGGAGCGTCTGCAGAGGAAGGGGCGGCACTTGAAAGAGAAACAAGAATCCTTTTGCCAGAGCCTGAGCTGATTCCTGGCCTCAAATGGCACCAAGGAGCAGTGGGTGCCTGAGTGCCCTGGGGACAGCACCCACAGGGTTCTGTGCTTCTCCTCAAAAGGGAAGGACAGGGCAGTGCAGCAGCACTAACCCATTCCAGGAAGGAAGGGCTTTCTGAGCATGTAGTGTTCATGTAATAGATAGTGTTCTTCTTCTCATTTTCTAGATAGAGTTGTGGCCTACAGAGCAGCCAACCTGCCTGAGGTCACAGGGAGTCCAGAGTCCCAGAGTTACTGAGCTTAGCTGCCGCGCTGGCAGCTTCACATGCCTCCAGATAGGTTTGGGGACTGTCCCCAGGTCCGGGCCTCAGCTCTAGAGGTGCCTCTGGAGCAGGTTTGACCAGGACAAGCCAGCTGGGCACAAGGCCAGCCTGGATGGGCATCCTTTGGCCCAGATGACTAGGGCCTGACCCAAAGGGAGGCCATTCAGAGAAAGCCCGACACGGGCCAGCAAGCCTTATGATTTCAGGGAATCACAAGAGGCAGGCATACACTCCATTCTCTGGCAAAAAATCCACAAATAAAGCATGGGCATTGTTACGCAGCTGCCAGAGAGGATCTTAGGTGGTGTGGCAGCTAGGTGGGGTGCTGTGTGCAGAGAAGGTGACAGCCACAGGGCTGGGGAGGGACTGCATGATGGAGAGGGACCTCGAGAGCCCACTGTACGCTGGTGTGTGTATGGACATGTGTGTGTGCACATGCACGTGCCTGTGTGTGTGTGCATGTGTGTGAACACGCATGCGTGTGGGGAGCGTGAGTGCAGGGCACCGTGCCTGTCAGAGTCATATGCTGTGACTCTCTGAACCGTCCTTAATGAAAAGACATGATAAGGAAATGAGATGTGTGATCTAGAGTCGGATCCTGCATTAGGGAAAAAAAGAACTCTGAAGGACACACGGGGTTGGGACAATGATGAAATTTGAATATGGACTGAATATGAGAAAACAGTATTGCATCATGGTTAAATTTCCTGATTTTGATGATGATGCTGTGTCCCCGAAAGAGAAACTCCTTGTCTTGTTAAGAATGGGCGAATCTAAGTACAGGGCCCACGGGAATCCATTGTCCTGTGCTTACAACTCCTCAGTAAGTTTGATGTTATTTTCAAAATAAAAAGTGCCTGCTATACTTGCAATGCCATTCGTGTGATTTACAGAGAGGAAAGGGAGAGGAGCGAGATTGGTGGTGGTGGCCTGGCGGGGGACTCCCTCGGGAAGGGAGGAGGGGCCCGCGCCGAGCTGGCCTTCCCGCTTGTGCGAGAGGCGTGGAGGCCGCTGAGCGCTCTTAAGTGTAAAGCGGGAGGCGGAGGTCAATTGAAAATCGATGGTGCGGGAGGAGCAGGTTGGCTGCAGCGGCTCCCTCCTGCCGGCAGCCCCAGGCGCTGGGGGGGTCCGAGCCGCCTGCGCAGAGCCGCCTGCCCTCGGCAGCGTCCTGGGCCTGGATCCTGAGGGCCAGGGGCGAAAGAGCAGCCGTGTCCTCCGTCTGCCCCGGCAACAGGTCTGCCTCGGGCCAGTCTCACCTGCTCGGCCTCCGCTCGCTCCTCAGCAAGCTGGGTCACCCTGCGGGCTCCGCGCGCCGTGGGGATGGCAAGGTTAGAAGCTGCCCTGTGCCCGGCTGTATCTCTGCGCCCTCAGGGCGCCCTGCCAGCAGGTCCTCAGCACACACTCAGTGGGTGATCGATGCGTTCATTCAGCAAATAGTTGTTGGATGATGGTGCCAGGCCCCAAAACTGAACAGCCGTGGTGGCGGGGAAGGAGTCCTTTCTCCTGAGGTCCCAGTGACACAGGAGTCAGCCAAGGTAGACAGGCAGAGGAGCAGGCACCGGGTTCAGTGCTGGGGGGCGTCCACGCTGGACTTCTTAACGATTTCATGTGTGAACTTGTTAAGTGAAGCCCTGGCTCTCTGAGCAGAGGGGGATGTATGAATAAATGTGAGCCTGTCCCCATCAGGCCAAGGCCCCAGCACAGGCTTCCTGGCGGAGCTCAGCCAGCTGCTGAGCGTGGCCAACGCGTGCTGTCCTGCCTGAGCACGGTGGGGCAGAGGTGCCTAAGAAACACAGAGGAGCCGCCCTGGGCATCCTTGCTGGCTCTATCACCTCCCTGTACTGCACAAGCACTGAGGATGACACGGAAGGAGAGGGAAAGACGGTGGCCTTCTTCCCCGCCCCAAGCTGAAGTAGAGAGGGTTGGTACAATGCTCCTGTACCAGGACGTGAAATTCAATCAGGTGAGTTAGTTCTGTGAAGTGTTTATGCTTCTCTGAGAAGCACGCAATGCACACGCATGTATGAGTCACAGAAATTTGGGTGTTTCTGCATGAGTTAAATGCTCTTATACAGCATTTATGTTTAAAACCGGCATTGAACGATATAAAGATGAATGTTAAATTTTATTTTACCATTAAAATTAAAATTAAAATTTTTTCTATAATTCAACATTTCAACTTTTCTTAACTAGAATGCCATTAAATAGCAAACAAAAGTATCACAACACATCAGGAGAGACTGCGAAGGGAAGGGGAAGCTTTGCTAACCACACATTGAATGAAGTTCTTCACTCTGCTGGGCCCGCGGTGGCGTGGTGGCATGGCCATGGCAGGTGCCAGGGGCAGGTGGAGGAGGAGGGGTCAGAGGGGAGGCTGTGAGAAGGGTGGTCTGTGTGGTCTGGGTGGGATGGTGGCCATCCACAGGTGTGGTTACTGTACGCAGGTAGGGGAGGGTGAAAGCAGACCATTCCAGTGTGCCATTTGGTGCCCTCCCAGGGTCGACCTGGCAGGATTGGAGCAAGCCCTTACTCGCCGTCAACCAGACCAGGTTTTACTCATCAGGCTTCCAGATAACAAAAGTTTTGAGGCCAAGAAGTGTGTAGGGGGTGATGCCTGGGAGTTCAGGACTGTCCCCCAGCCTTGCCAGCCTGCACCCAAGAGCTATGAGAGTGGAGGTGCCCCTCCCCCAGGGTCTGCTGAGCTGTGGTTCTGGGAGATGATTTGATTTCCAGCTGTTGGCCCCAACCCTCTCACCAAGCCCTGAGGTGGCCTCCTTTTACTCATTAGCGTTGCTGTGCACCCCAGTTGGAAGATGATTGCCCTGACCTGTTTGGTGTCTGGGGAGCACTGCCGTCCACTTGAAAGTGAGGATGATTAAAGGCTGAGCAGGTGGTGATGGAAGAGGTTCCATTAGCTCCAAGGCAAATGGCTCTCAGCTTCCCGCCCTATTCCCTTGCCCCTGGTCCTCCACAAGGGCTTGGGGCAGGCTCCTGGTGGAGGCACCAATACCTGGAAATGTGTGAGCAGGTCCAGGTGTGATGGCCCTGTGATATTGCCTTCAGAGTTTCCAGGGTCCCTCTGCAAACTTGAACCTTGTGGGAAAGGAGCCCTGTCCCAGGTTGGGACTAGAGAGTATTGAGCTGAAGAGCCGGGAACTCAAAGAGACCCACAGTTCCCAAGACCGGTCTCCCCAGCAGCAGCCGTGCACTCACATTGTCCCTGCAGAGGGTTGCCTGCACTGCGAGGGAAGACTCAGAGGGGCTGGGCAAGCCATCAGTCCCTCCATCCATCCATATGGTCCCTGTCTTATCAGCTGCCAGCACGGCCAGAATATAGAAAGCGTCAGAACAGTGTGAAAACAGGAGACAGGCCTAGCCTCCCAGCCCGCGTCTTTCTCCCACACCGGATGCTTTTGCCTTGGAACATTGGACTCCAATTGTTTTTCAGTTTTGGAACTTGGACTGGCTCTCCTTACTCCTCAGCTTGCAGACAGCCTATTGTGGGACCTTGTGATCGTGTGAATTAATACTGAATAAACTCCCCTATATATATGTGTGTTTGTGTATGTGTGTGTGTGTGTGTGCATATATATATATATATATGTATATATATATATAAAATTATGAATGGTACATTTTATCATTAAAATTAAAATTAAAATTTTTTTCTATAATTTAAAATTTCAACTTTTCTTGACTAGAATGCCATTAAATAGCAAACAAAACTATCACAACACATTGAGAGACTGCGAAGGAAAGGGGAAGCTTTGCTAATATACACATATATATACATACACACACATATATACATATATAACACACACATATGTGTATGTATATATATATGTGTATATATACATATAGGCATACACACATATGTGTGTATATTATGTATGTATGTGTGTACATATGTGTATGCATATATATGTGTATACATATATGTATATATGTATGTATATATATGTGTGTATGCATATATGTGTATATATATATGTATATATACACATATATATGCATACACACATATATACATACACATATATATAGGGGAGTTTATTATGCACACACACACACACACACACATACATATATATATATATATATATCCTATTCTGTCCCACTAGAGAACTCTGATTAATACACCATCTATCAACCAATAATCCATCATCTATCCATTCATCCATTTATCCGCCCATGCAACAAATATCAATTGAGCTCCTGCCCTGTGCCAGCATTGTTCTAGGCACAAAGGATACTTCAGCAAGCCATAATTCTATTTGAAGGATAAACAATAACTAAGCAAATAAACAAGAAAATGAGAATACTGCTGCGCCACAATAAATAATGAATTCACATTGCCCCAGGACAGCACTGCCCTGCCTGCACCATGATGTACACAAAATGATGCCCAGGAGGGCCCTGAGCTTTGGGGCCCACCTAGCAAAGGTTCCATCAATGCTCTCCCACATTCTCCCCAGCCATTCCCATGCTGGGATTCTCATCCTGTCTACCTGCTGCTCAGGCTGGAGACCAGGAGTCTCTGGATTCTGTAGTTCCTCATACACTTTCCATGGCCTTAGCAAGTCCTGGGCACGTGATATCATTTCACACTCCCAGTCTTCCTGTGTCTCTACAGCCTGCCCCCACCCCTAGCCCATGTAGTCATCACGCCTACTTTGACCACAGCGAACCCCTGCTAATGCCCCTTCTCTTCAACCTGCATTCAACATAGCAGCTGCTCACGTTTCTCAAGTGTGACCAGGGCACACTACTCTTGGGATTAAAACCTGCAACCAAAATAGAACCTGAAGCTGCCACCAGAGCCCATGAGCCCTAGCGTGATCTGGCCCCTGGCGACCCTCCCCCAATCTTTTCCATCACTTCTCACTCTCCAAGACCCCCAAGGGGTTGCTGTTCACTCTTAAGATAGGTAAGCTCAGCCCCACCTCAGGGCCTATGATCTTGCAGCCACCCCTGCCAGAAACACTGTCTGCCTGATCCTGCCTGGTACAGCTCCCTCACCTTCTCATGTAGAGGAGCCAGCCCCATCCCTCTCCTATCCTCAGCAGGGAAAGCCGCCGCCTGCTGTCTGGCTTCCCCCAGCCTCTGGGTCTTAGCAAACTAGAAACTCTCCAATGGCTGGGAAAACTGACTGATGGGCTGAGCGTAGGCAGAGGCTTGACTAAGGGAATAAGAATAGGTGGGCGATTTAAGGAAAACAGTTCCAGAAAATGCTCAGAAGCATTTACTTTGGCGGCAGCGGCAAGGTGGGGACAGACGGTAGCTGATGTCAGGAGGATGGAAACTGGGACCCAGTTGTGCCAAGGAGCTGGATGCTGCGTGACTTTCCCTGCCCTCATTCCTCATCAGGAGCCAGGGAGAAATTAACTCCCATGCTCTCTCTCTCTCTGGCTCCCAATGACTCTGTCTATGTCTATCTGTCTCTTTCACACACACAGCTCCAAGACGTCCTGTGATACCAATGGTGGCTCTGTGCAGCCAGCAAGGTGGGAAGGAGGGCAGAGCAGGACAGAGCAGTGAGGGAACTGGAAACAGAGAACCGAGGCTTCGTGTTTGGCGCAGCTGGTGGGACTCTGTAAGTGCATTATCTTGTTTAATTCTCACAGGCACTCCCTAGATAATAACCACAGCAACTGCCATTTCCATCAACTGCCTTTGGAATCTTCAAGGTTTCATCTCAGTTTTCCATGGAGCAAGGGGTGTGAGTGTAGCGGGGAGTGTATGCACAGGCCCTGGGACAGGCTTCCTGGCCTCTGCTGAGTGCACTCCAGGCCCTGAGCTTTTCTCCCCTCCCGTCTCACCTGCTGCCTCCTGAAAACTCCTCTTAGATAAATGCTGTCAGCTTTGCACACTTGGGCAGTTTCCACTTTAGGGTGATTTCGAGTAGTGCTGTGATGAACATCCATGGACAAGTTTTTATGTAAAAGTATATTTCAGCTCTCTTAGGTATTAATAGATACCTATGGTGGGGCTTGGTGGCTCACGCCTGTAATCCCAGCACTTTGGAAGGCTGAGGCGGGCGGATCATTTGAGGTCAGGAGTTCGAGACCGGCCTGGCCAACATGGTGAAACCCCATCTCGACTAAAAATACAAAAAGTAGCCAGGGCATGTAGTCCCAGCTACTTGGGAAGCTGAGGTGGGAGTATCGCTTGAACCTGGGAGGCAGAGGATGCAGTAAGCTGAGATCGGGCCACTGCACTCCAGCACTCCAGCCTGGGTGTCAGAGTGAGACTCTGTCTCAAAAAAAAAAAAAAAAAAAAAGATACCAAGGAGTGGAATGGTTGGATCACATGGCACCTCGGCTGACCTTCTGAGGAACTGCCATGCTCTTTTCCTAAGCAGCGGCCCCCACCATCCATTCCCACCGGCAATGAGACGGTTCTGATCTCTCCACAGCTTCGCCAAGGCTTGTTGGCTGCTTTTGTTTCTAACCATCTTTGTGAATGGACAGTGGTATCTCCTATGCTTTAGCTTTGCATTTCCCTGGTGACAAATGATGGTATCTTTTCACATGCCTATCATGTATATCCTCTTTGGAAAAATTTCTATCCAGCTCCTTTGCCCATTTTAAAATCAGATTATCCTTTTACTATTGAGTTTTGAGAGTTCTTTATCAGACATATGATTTGCAAATATTATCCCCATCCTGTGGGCTGTCTTTTCACTTTTTTGATGGTGTCCTTTGAAGCCCCGGAAAATTTAATTTTGAGGAAATGAGAAAATCCAATTATCAATTTTTTTCTTTTGTCACTTTTGCATTAGATGTCATATCTAAGAAACCATTGCTTAATTCAAGGCTGGGTGCAGTGACTCATGCCTTTAATCCCAGCACTTTGGAAGGCCGAGGCAGACGGATGGCTTGAGGTCAGAAGTTCGACACCAGCCTGGCCAGCATAGTGAAACCCTGTCTCTACTAAAAATACAAAAATTAGCCGAGCATGCTGGCTACTCAGGATGATACGTGGAGGTTGCCGTGAGCCGAGATCGAGCCACTGTACCACTCCAGCCTGGGCAACAGAGCAAGACTCCGTCTCAAAAAAAAAAAAAAAAGAAAAAGAAACCATTGTCTAATTCAGGATTATGATTTACTCCCATGTTTTTTAAAAAAAGAGTTTTGTAGGCTGGGCACAGTGGCTCACGCCTGTGATCACAGCACTTTGGGAGCTTGAGGTAGATGGATTACCTGAAATTGGGAGTTTGAGACCAGCCTGACCAATATGGAGAAACTCTGTCTCTACTAAAAATACAAGAAAAAAAAAAAAATTAGCTGGGCGTGGTGGTGCATGCTTGTAATCCCAGCTACTCAGGAGGCTGAGGCAGGAGAATTGCTTGAATCCAGGAGGTGAAAGTTGCAGTGAGCCAAGATCATGCCATTGTACTTCAGCCTGGGCAACAAGAGCAAAACTGTGTCTAAAAAAAAAAAAAGAAAAGGAAAAGAAAAAAAGAGTTTTATAGTTGTAGTGCTTACAATTAAGTTTGTGATCCATTTTGAGTTAATTTTTGTATATGGCTAATATGAGGGAGGGAACTAAAATGTTACTTTTTCCTCATTGAATTATGTTGGCACCCTTGTAGAAAATCTATTGACTATAAATGTAAGCACTTATTTCTGTGCTCTCAATTCTATTCTATTGAAACATTGTCTTATCCTCATGCCAATACCACAGTGTTTTGATTATTGTACCAGATATAACCAAATGTAGTAAGTTTTGAAAACAAGAAATATGAGTTCTCTTTGTTTCTTTTGTTCAAGATTGTTTTGGCTATTCTGAGTCCCTTGTATTTTCATATGAATTTTAAGATCAGATCAGCAAAAAAGTAAAAACATAGTATAAGAATGAAAAACAAAAATCTGGTTTTTTTTTAGGACATCAAATCTGTAGATTAATTTGGAGAGTACAGTCATCTTAGAAACATTAAATCTTCCAATTCATAAATATGAGATGCCTTCCCATTTATTTAGATGCTCTTTAATTTATTCCGGAAATGCTTTGTAGTTTTCAGTGAACAAGTCTTCCAAATCATTTGTTAAATATTTAATGCTATTATAAATGGATTTTTTTCTTTTCTTTTTCCTTCCTTCCTTCCTTTTTCTTCTTTCTTCTTTCTTTTGACAGAGTCTCATTCTGTTGCCCAGGCTGCAATGCAGTGGTATGATCATAGTAGCCTTGATTTCCTGGGCTCAAGTGATCCTCCCACCTCGGCCTCCTGAATAGCTGGGACCACAGACACGAACCACCACATCTGGCTTTTTTTTTTTTTTTTTTCCGTAGAGACTACGGGGTCTCTCTATGTTACCCAAGCTGGTCTTGATCTCCTGGGCTCAAGCGATCTTCCTGTTTTGGCTTCTCAAAGTGCTAGGATTGCAGGCATAAGCCACTGGCTGGCCTTTAATTTCATTTTCAAATTGTTCATTGAAAGTATTGAAATGCCATGAATTTTTCTCTAATGATACTGTTTCCCACAACCTTGTTGATTGCATGTATTAGCTCTAACAGTTTTCCTGTGGATTCCTTAGGATCTCTGTATACAAGATTATGTCATCTGTAGAGACAGTTTTACTTCTGCCTTTGCAATCTGCATGCCTTTTATTACCTTGGCTGGAAACTCCAGTATAGTGTTAAATAGAAGTGGTGAAAGCAGACATCTTTGTCTTCTTCCTTATCTTAGTGGGAAAGTATTCAGTCTTTTACTATGTTATGGTGTTAGCTTTGGGTTTTTCACGGATGCCCTTTAGAAGGTTAAAAAAAATTCTCATATTTTTAGTTTGTTGAGTTTCTTTCTTTTTTTTTTTTAAACAGAAAAAGGTGGTGTATTTTGTCAGATGCTTTTTTTGGTCTATTAAAGTGATTATGTGGTTTCTCTCTTTTTATTCTATTTTTCTATTTAATATGATGTTTCACAATGATTTATATTTGGTTGTTATGCCAACCTTGCATTCCTGGATAAATCCACTTGCTTATGATATATAATTCTTTTTCTATGTGGCTTGATTTGGTTTGCTAGTATTTTTGTGTCTATATTAATATAAGATATTGTCCCTGATGAACATTGATGCAAAATTCCTCAATAAAATACTGGCAAACTGAACCCAGCAACACATCAAAAAGCTTATCAACCACAATCAAGTTGGCTTCATCCCCTGGATGCAAGACTAGTTTAATATATGCAAATCAAAGAACATAATTCATCACAAAAGCAGAACTAAAGACAAAAAAACACATGATTATCTCAATAGACACAGGAAAGCCTTTGATAAAATTCAGCATCCCTTCATGTTAATAATTCTCAATAAATGAAGTATTGATGAGACATACCTCAAAATAATAAGAGCCATTTATGACAAACCCACAGCCAGTATCATACTGAATGGGCAAAGGCTGAAAGCATTCCCCTGAAAACTGGCACAAGACAAGGATGCCCTCTCTCACCATTTTCATTCAACATAGTATTGGAAGTTCTGGCCAGGGTAATCAGGCAAGATAAAGAAATAAAGGTATTCAAGTAGGAAGAGGGAAGTCAAACTGTGTCTGTCTGGAGTTGACTTCATCCCGTATCTAGAAAATCCCACTGTCTCAGGCAAAAGCTTCTTAAGCTGAGAAGTAACTTTGGCAAAGTCTCAGGATACAAAATAAACATGCAAAAATAACAAGCATTCCTATACCCCAGCAATAGACAAGCAGAGAGCCAAATCATGAATGAACTTCCATTCACAATTACTGCAAAGAGAATGAAATAGCTAGGAATACAGCTAACAAGGGAAGTGAAAGATTTCTTTAAGGAGAACTACAAACCACTCCTCAAGGAAATCAGAGAGGACACAAACAAATGAAAAAGCACTTCATGCTCATGGATAGGAAGAATCAATATTGTTAAAATGGCATACTGCCCAAAGTAATTTATAGATTCAGTGATATCCCCATTAAACTACCATTGACAGTCTTCACAGAATTAGAAAAAAACTACTTTAAAATTCATATGGAACCAAAAAAGAGCCTATGTAGCCAAAACAATTCTAAGCAAAAAGAACAAACATCTAGGCATTATACTACCCAATTTCAAACTATACTACAAGACTATAGTAACCAAAACGGCATAGTACTGGTATAAAAACAAACACAAGGGCCAATGGAACAGAATAGAGACCTCAGAAATAAGACTGCACATCTACAACCATCTGATATTTGACAAACCTGACAAAAACAGCAATGAGAAAAGGATTCCCAGTTTAATAAATCATTTTAGGAAAACTGGCTAGCCATATGCAGAAAATTGAGACTGGACCCCTTCCTTATACCTTATACAAAAATTAACTCGAGATGGATTAAAGAATTCAGTGTAAAATCCAAAACTGTAAAAACCCAAGAGGAAAATCTAGGCCCATTTAGGACATAGATACAGGCAAAGATTTCATGAGGAAAATGTCAAAAGCAATTGCAACAAAAGCAAAAATTGACAAATGGGATCTAAAAGAAAAATGAACTAACAGCAAAAGAAACTACCATCAGAATGAACAGACAACCTACAGAATGGGAGAAAAATTTTGCAATCTATCGATATGACAAAGGTCCTTCTAGGAACTGGGCTGTGGACTGGTCCGAAACCTGTTAGGAACTGGGCTGCAAAGCAGGAGGTGAGCAGTGAGTGAGTGAGCATTACTACATGAACTCCACCTCTTGGCAGATTAGTGGTGGCATTAGATTCCCATAGGAGTGTGAAGCTTATTGTGAACTGCACATGCAAGAGATCTAGCTTGCACAGTCCTTATGAGAATCTAATGCCTGATGATCTGAGGTGGAATAGTTTCATCCCAAATCCATCCTCCTCAACCCCTGGTCCATGGAAAAATTGTCTTCCACAATACCAGTTTCTGGTGCCAAAAAGTTGGGTACTGCTGATCTAAACACACCATTAAAAGACAGATTTTCAGAGTGGATTAAAGAAGAAGAATGAACACCTATTTTTTTTGTTTATGTTTTTTGCAAGAAATCCTTTAAATATTAAGACTTTGATAAGTTAAAAGCAAAGGAATAGAGAAAATATACTGTGCTAACACTAACTGAAAGAAAACTAAAGCAGTTATATTAATTTCAGACAAAGTAGATTTCAGAACAAGGAAACTTATCAGGGATAAATAAGAGCGCTATGTAATAATAATTGGCTCAATTCTCTAAGAAGATGTAACAATATTAAACTTATATGGACCTAAATAAGTATATGCAAAAATTAATAGAACTTAAAGGAAAAATAGGCACATCCACTATTATAGTTGGAGACTTCAGCACCTGTCTCTAAGTAACTGACTGGCAAAGCAAGTATAAAATAAAGGCTAAAGGTAACCTGAATAGCAATATCAATAAACTTGATCTAATTGACATTTATAGAAGACTCTATCCAACAACAGCAAAATACAGGTTCCCCTCAAGCTTGTGTGGAATAGTCAACAAGATACATCAAATTCTGGTGCCGTAAAACACACCTTAACAAATTTAAAAGAATACATATTATATAAAGTATGTTCTCAGACCACAGTTGAAATAAACTAGAAGTAAATAATGGAAAGATAGCTGGAAAATCCCCTAAGTATTTAATATGGAAATTAAACAAGACACTTCTAAATAACACGAGTCAAAGAAGAATTCAAAGAGAAATTTATGCCAGGTGTGGTGACACGCACCTGTAGTCCCAGCACTTGGGGAGGCTGAGGCAGGAGAATTGCTTGAGCCCAGAAGGTTAAGGCTGCAGTGAGCTGGATCACACCACTGTACTCCAGCCTGTAGAGTGACAAAGGGAGACCCTCTCTCAAAAACAAAAAAATTTAAAATATTTTGAATTGAAGGAAAATAAATGAATGAACTATAATTTATCAAAATTTGTGTGATGCAGTGAGAGGAGTGGTAAAGCAGAAATTTATAGCATTAAATGCATATATTAGAAATTTAAAGCTGGGCACGGTGGCTCACACCTGTAATTCCAGCACTTTGGGAGGCCAAGGAGGGCAGAGCACTTGAGGTCAGAAGTTTGAGACCAGCCTGGCCAACATGGCAAAACCCTACCTCTACTAAAAATACAAAAGAAATTACCTGGGCCTGGTAATGCATGCCTGTAGTCACAGCTATTAGGGAGGCTGAGACATAGAATTGCTTAAACCCAGGAAGTGGAGGTTGCAGTGAGCCGAGATTGCACCACTGTACTCCAGCCTGGATGACAGAGTGAGACTGTCTCGAAAAAAAAAATTAAAAATATGTAAAATTAATAACTTAAGATTTTACCTTAGGAAACTAGGTAAAGAGGAACAATTTAAGCCAGAATCAAGAGGGAAAAGAGAAATAATAAAAAGTAAAACATAAATCAATGAAATTGAAAAGATGAAAACAACAAAATTGTCTTTTATAGAAAAGACCAATAAAATTTATAGACCACTAGCCAGGTGAGAGAAAAGACACAAATTACCAATATCAGAAATGAAGGAGAGGTTATCACTAGTGATCCCGCAGACATTTAAATGATAATAAAGGAATACTATAAACATCTCTATGACCACAAATTTGATAAGATTATGAAATGAAGCAATGCCTTGAAAGACACAAGCAACTAGAGAAGCAGAAATAGATAATCAGAATAGGCCTATATCTGTTAAAGAAATTGAATCAATAATTAATAACATTCCAAAAATACAAGAACCAGTGAATTCTACCAAACATTTAAGATATAAATAGAAGTGGGACTATTTCCTAACTCATTCTATGAGGTCATCATTTCCCTAATTCAAAAAAAATATATAAAAATGATAAAAACATTAAAGGTAAAGAAAACACAGGCCAGAAATTCACATGTATATAGATTTTAAAATACTCAACCAAATATTGGCAAATATATCCATTAAAAATAGGTTCTGGCTGAGTGTGGTGACTCATGCCTGTAATCCCAACACTTACAGAGGCAGAAGCGGGAGGATAACTTGAGTTCAGGAGTTCGAGACCTGCCTGGGCAACATAGAGCGACCCTGTTCTCCACAAAATGGAAAAAAAAAAAGCAAAAAAAAAAAAAAAATTGGTTCTGTGGGACAACAGGTTATTGGAAAAAAAAGAAAAAGCATGGTAAGTTGGACTTTTTTTTTTAATTAAAAAATTCTGCTTCCCTAAAAGACACGTAAGAAAACGAAATGACAAACCACAGACTGAAAGAAAACCTCTGCAGAACATCTATTGGATAAATTGCCTGCCTTCAAAATATACAAAACAATTCTTAAAACTTAACAATTAAAAAAATCCAGTTAAAAAATGGTCAGATGATATTAACAGGCACCTCATAAAGAAGACATACAGATTATAAAATAGCATATAAAAGGATGTTCACCTTCATTTGTCATTAGAAAATTACAAATTAATACAATAAAGAGATATTAATACACCCCATTAGAATACCTAAAGTCTAAAAAAAATGAACAATCCTAATGCTGGTGAAAATAGAGAGCAAAAGGAGCTCACGTTCACTGATGTTGACAATGCAAAGTGAGCCAGTCACTTTGGAAGATAATTTGTCAGCTTCTTACAAAGTTAAACACAGGAGTACCATACAATCCAGCGACCACACTCCTAGGTATTTACCCAACTGACTGAAAACTTAGGTCCACAAAAAATGTATGTGAATGTTTATAGAAGTTTTATTCACAATTGTCAAAAAGTGAAAGCAACCAAGATGGCTTTAACAAGAGAATGGATTAACCAACTATGTTATATCCATGCAATAAAATGTTATTCAGCAATAAAAAAAGAACCATCAAGTCATGAAAAGACATGAATGACTCTTTAATAAATGTATATCATTAATTTGGACATGTAATTCCAATGATATATTCTGAAAAACAGCAACACTGTAGAGATGGTAGATTGGCAGGTGCCAGGGCATTGGGAGTGGGGCATTGAGCAAGTGAAGCACAGGAGACAGCTTAAGTTAGTGAAACTATTCTGTATGATTTTGTGAAGTTGAATACAAGATATTAAACATGTCAAAATACACAGAACTTGACACAAATGCATGTACATTTTAAAAATGTAGGATGTTGGAGATCCAAGGATGGAATGCAGAATGTGACAAAATGATGTAACTGCATTACAAATGTATGAAATAATCTCATTTGAAGAGGGTTTGAGACACGGTGCTGACTTAAGTAATTTTGAGAATGAGTGGAGTTTTGTAAGACTACAGACAAACAGAATGGCACACAAGCACTGTATTATTTTTGGTAAAGTTGTTCCCCACAGCAGTATGGGTTAACAATTCTGAAACCACTATTCATGTGGATCAGACAGTTAGATAAGTGTCTGGTGGATGGTGGGAGCCGGTGTCTCGCTGTTTGAGTGGGAGGTTACAGAAGAAGCAAGGGTGCAGGAAGGGGAGAATGATCCATGCAATAGTGGGTTAGAGGGGAAGGCGTCATGTGGACTAACATTTAGCTTAATACAGATATAGAGATAGATACACAGATATGTGTTATATTACAGTTCTCCAGAGAAATAAAGCTAATTGTGTGTGTGTGTGTGTGTGTGTGTGTGTGTGTGTGTGTGTGTGTATACATGCACACAGAGAGATAGAAAGATTTTAAGGATCTGACTCCTATCATGTGACTGTGGGACCTGGTAAATCTGAAATACATAGAGCAAGCCTGCGGGCTGGAAATTAAGAGAAGAATGGATGTTTTCGTTTTGAGTCTGAAATTTGCAGGCTGGAAACTCAGGGTTTCTAGGCTGCTGTCTGGAGGCACAGTTGCTTCTTCTTCAGGAAGCTTCAGTCTTTTAGGGCCTTCAAATGATTGGATGAGACGAAACCTACCTGTGTCATAAAGGGTACTTCCTTACTCCAGGTCTACTGATTAAAATGTTAATCACGTATAAACAATACTATCACAGTAATGGCTAGACTAATGTTTGGCCAAAAAACTTGGCACCATAGCCTAGCCAAGCTGATACACAAAACTATCTATCACATGGGTACACATATGAGTGAGCATCCATGCAGATTTCCTTGCTCTGGCCACGAAGGGGGCCTAGAAGCAACAATGCCCAGTAGCAATGGGCATCCCCAGCACCCATATCTTGGTTTCTAACACCCCTGTCCAGTGAAAGAGACCAGAGATCCTTGGAGAATGGTTGCTTCTAGGAATGGGGCAAGAAATATTTAAGTTGAGCCTAGAGCACTTTGTAGCATCAGAAAGCAAGAATACGATAAAACAAACAAAAAACCAACCCACAATGATAGGACTATGCAAAAGAGACACAGGAGTCAACTGAAAGAGCTCCCAACAGCCAAAACTGGAACAGTCTGAGCAACAAAATAAAGTAGTATCAGATTATAACTCAAGTTATACAATAAATATCCATGAGTCAATATTGACATCAGTAAATTACTGAATAAATAAATCAATGGGGGAGGAAAGACAAATATTCTGTGCAGAAGAATTTCAAACAAATTATGAGCTAACCCTTAAGGAGAGGAAGCGAAACTCCCCACTCCCAAAGTAGGAGTTGTGCTTCATGATTTCCTTCCATAGAGGGCAGTGTGGAAGGGTAACTATAGCAGAGACATCTGACAAGCACCGCCCCAGCCAGGTGGTCAAGGTCAGCGTCCACAGTGATAAGCCACAGTGCCATTCCCAGTAGCAAACGTGGAAGCAACGTATGTGCCTATTAATGGTGGATTGGATAAATAAATTGTGGTTCATATGCACCACGGAATACTATGCAGCCATAAAAAAGAGTAAAATCAAATCCTTGGCAGCAACGTGGATACAGCTAGAGGTCATTATCTTAAGTGAATTAATACAGGAATAGAAAGCCAAATACCACATGTTCTCACTTATAAGTGGGAGTTAAGCAATGGGTATACACAGATATAAAGATGGAAAGGTGGAAACAATAGACACTGGCGACTCCAAAAGCGGAGAGGGGGCACAAGAGTTGAAAAACTCCATGTTGTGTTCTGTGTTCACTATTTGGGTTATGGGTTCAGTAGAAGCCCAAACTTCAGCATTATGTAGTATAGCCACGTAACGAACCTGCACATGTTTCCCCTAGATCTAAAATTTAAAACAACAGTGATAAATTATGTCAGCAGCAAACACCTTTGATGTGACATGACGAGAGCTCTTCCTTCCCAAGACACGCTATCTTCATCTTATCATGAGACAGACATCAGCCAAATCCCAGTTAAAAGGCATTCTACAAAGCACCTGGCCAGCACTCTTCAGAATTCTCAAGGTCACTGAAAACAAGGAACATCTGAGAAAGAGCCACAGCCAACAGGAGCCCAAGAGACATGACGATCGAATGTCATGTGATGTCCTGGAACTAGAAAAGGATGTTAGGTCAAAACTAAAAGCATCGGAATAAAGCATGCAATTTTGTTAATATTAACACATCAACATTGTTGGTTAGTTGTGACAAATGCACCTTACTAATGTAAGATGTTAGTAACAGGGGAATTGGGGTGGTGTGTGTCAGAGCTCTCTGTGTCATCTTCACAATAGTTTTGTAAATCTAAGGCTCTTCTAAAACAAAAAGCTTATTTTTCAAAAATGGATTGGAAGCTTTGTGTAGGGAGATGTAATGGATGAGCCGGCATTTTAATTAAAGTCCCCATGACTGTCCTTTATCTGGGTCTGTTCAGTTTCCCTGGAGAAAAGTCCTCCCACTTCTGGCCTGAGGAGCCCAGACTGGCTCCTGGTACCTGGGCTGCTACCTCCTGGGGAACCGGAGGGGCTGTGTCTTTGCTTCCCAGGCGAACGTTCACTCCCCTGCCCCGTTTCAGCTGGGTGCCTCCCTCTTCTTGGGATGTACCTGCTGTGCTTGCGGGGCCTCTCTGGCTCACCCTCTCTTGGGAACGAGCCTGCACCTCCCGCAGGCAGGGTTTGGGCGCCTGCGTTCCAGCTCTGGGGACTCAGTCACTTCGCTTCTCCCCTCCAGTTCCCTCTGTAGGATCCAAGGGCCTTTCCTGGAAACCGTCTGCCCTCCAGGCCCACAGGGTGTGCTGTCAGTCATTCTACAGCCTCTCCTCCAAGGCTTTGACTGATTCATTGTTCATTTGCTTGTGTTTTTCTTCATAGGTTTTGGAATTCTCTGTTTACTAATGATCATTTTGGTAGGATTTTGGGAGAGAGTGAAAATCTATGAAGTGTTTAATCTGCCAAGTTTAGCTGGAAGTTTCATTGAGCCTTCCACCATGCTCAAATGTCTGCAGGAAAGGCAGGGCACAGTTTTTCCTACCCTAACATCCTGGGGTCTTAGCACAGTCCTGAGGCTCTTGACAGAGATAAACTCATCAGAAAATGTGCAAGAAAAACATGAGAGCTGATCAAAGTCAGTCAAAGATCAAAGTCAGAATCCCAGTCTCCCCAGAGCCCTGGATTCCACTGGAAACCCATGGCCTCATTACCTGGAAGGAGGGACAAGGACACATGGGAGTGGCTCTGAGCATCAATTGGTCCAGGCAGGAGTCGGCTCCCCAACCCCCATGTCTGAACTTTTCAGGGCCTAAGGGAGCCTCATTACCCTTTCACCATTGAGAAGTGGCCAGCACTCCTCCTGCTCCCATTGCCCCTGGTGGACCCCTGGAGCTCTGGAGAAGGCTTGCCAGGGTCACTCAGACAGTCCCTGACCTACTTTATCCTGACATATGAGGCTTCATCCCTAGAGGAAATAGGAAAAGAAAGTCAGTCCCATGGGTTTCTCCTCACACAAAGAAAGCTAAGTGCTGTCACTTAGGCGCAGTGGCTTGAACATGGGCTTGGAAGCTTTGAAGAAAAGCTTCCAAAGCCATGATGCCTCCTGGAGTCTTTGCCGCTCAGGGCTCTGTCCTTCCCTGGGGCCTGAAGGACTCTGTGTAGAATTCTGCTGTCTGCTGCTGGCAGGCCATGGCTGCCACCTCACTTTACCCAGAGTGACAACCTGGCCAATCGAGGCTGGCCTGGGACACACCGGCCATGCAGGGGCCTGTGAGAGGCAGCATGGGCCTGGGGGGTGGGGCTGGGTGTCAGTCTGAAAGGCCCATCTTCCAGCAATGGCACCATCTCGTACTGTCAAAAGTGCAGGAAAACAGGGATTCTCTAACAACCCTGCGGCTGGGTGGCTCCACTGTTTCCTTCAGCGCCATGGGGTCCTGGGAGGTGAGCATGAACCACGCGGCTCTGCAGCCTTGCTGCGTGGGCAGCCTACCAGGAGGTGCAGGGTACTGATGGCACCACGTAGAGACGCCTGCAGGGCTGGGGTGCCCTAGGTGGTCTCTCCAGGGGCCCAGGGAGCCTGCTCAGTTCCTGACCTGCTCCTGAGAGACCATCAGAGCCTCTGCCCGAGAGGATCCTCTTCAGATCCACTTGCTCTTCAGTGTCCACCCCTCTGCCGGCCGCTCTGTGCCCAAAGCCTGACTGTGACAGCATCGGGGGCTCCAGAGCCTGGGTGGCCCTCAGTTCATCCAGGTTGATATGCCCGGGGAGGGGAGGTTTTCCTGGCCCCTGTTGGATGGTTACCTCTCCTGTGTCAGGTAAGCCACCCCTGCCCCCACTGCCCTCATGGAACTGCTGCTGCCATGGCCTCACTGTTGTCCCCCTTGGAGACTGCATCCCCTGCGGGGCCCCACCATGCTCCTGAAGGGCACTGCGCATTCCTCCTCTGTCACTGTGTTCCTGCACTGATATCAGCCCTCCTGTGTCAATAAGGCACTGCCCATTCTGGGAAGGGACATGGAGGTGCTCCAGGAGGGCAGAAGACCCTGAGTGGCAGGCCTGGGGCTCCGGAAGGAGGACTGTGAGTCCATGAGAGAAAGTCACAGCTGGGTCTCAGGGCCAGTGGCTGCACCAGCAGCAGCTCCCCACTCACCTCACGGCAAAGTCCAGGCCTGGTGCAAGTTGGGGAGGGGTCTCAGGGTGCCCAACAGCCAGCTCTCTTTAGAAAAGGCTCTGTCTTCATGGCTTTCTGGTGGCCTCCCTTGTCTTTTGTCAACCTGTGTTCTCTGTTTGTCAATAATATCAATGACACAACTCTCAAGCCAGGGGCTGTATTGCAGCATCTGCTGGGAAACCCGTCCTTCTGACGCCTGCCCCTTCAATGAATGCTGTCAAAAAGGAAGGAGCGCAGGAGCCTGGGAACTCAGAGGGCCGTGGTGCTGCCTCCTATGGGGTCCTTCCCATCTGCACCCCCAAGTGGATCGCGGGGATGCCTGGCTGAGAGGGTGCCCCACAGGTGTGCCCACACGAAGGGATCCCTGCTCACAGAGCACTGGAAGGATGAGGGCTCGATGGCTCAGGAGGCCTGAGCGGGCTGTGGACCCAGGCCCTGAGGCCTCCACCAACCCCAAATCGCCCCCCACCGCCCCTGGCTCTGTGCTGCAATCTTGGCTGGCTTGGGGATGTATTGGGGATGTATTGGGCTGGGCAGTCTGGACCCAGACTCCCCTTAGAATCTAGACTGAAGAGGGGTGGGCACTGAGGTACTGCCCTGTGGAGGGGCTGGGGTGCTCCTAGGCGAGGCTCTGAAGCTACAGAGCCTAGGCAGGGGCTCTCAGGAGATGGCCTGTGGTCAGTCTGAGATGGGCCAGGCCACTGGTCCCGGGATGGATTCCGGAGAGCACTGTGCCTGCCTGGGAGCCCCGCAGGTGGAGCAACCTCAGGCCCTGTGTCTCCCAGGGATTACCCTGCCCTGGGCTATGACGAGTCCCGCATGACTCCCAGAGACACCAGCTCCTGTCTGGGTGGCCAGGCGTGCTCACAGGCATGGGCCAGCACAGGTGTGGCAGAGAGGTCAGCGGGGAGAGGAGAATTGGGGACTGCAGGTCTTGATGCCTGCTGACCTCCACCCTCTGAAGGGAGCCTGGCTCGGGGCTTCTGGACTCAAAGGAGGGCAGGCAGGACCCCCAGGATGTCCTGGGTCTGTGTGAAGTTCCCCCTGGAGCTCCTAGGGGTCACCAGTGCACAAGCAGGCGAGTGGCACACTGTGGCAGCTCCAGGGACAAATGTGCATGGGACCATGAGGCTAGGCAGCAGGGCTGCGATCAGCAGGAGGGCGGGAGAGCTGAGAGGCTCGGAGGTGGACATCCTATGTGGTTTGGCTTGCAGGACCTGGGGACCCCTCTGACGCTAGAGGACATGCTGGGGCTGTGGACAAGGATCATGGGGTGGGCAGCCTTCAAAGGCATCTGAGACACGCTGTTGACATGACTGATGTTGGGGGCTGACAGTGCAAAGCAGCCACAGCCCCATGGCCAGCTCTTGGGCAGCCGTCACAGACAGGCACAGAGGTCCTTGCTGGGGTCCCGAGAAGCTCCTGAGAACGGTTTCTGTGGGTCCCACAGCACAGATGCAGGCCCTGGGCGTCTCACCCTCCTGGGTAACCCTGGAGGGCCTGGGCACAGGTGGGACCTGCAGAGGCACTAAGACTTCAAGGCCAGGGTCTCACGGGCTGCATCATCTGTACCCTCAGGGTTCCCACTTTCAAGAGACACATGTGCTGGCCAGGTGTGGTGTCCTGGGCCAGGAGCCTCTGAGCACGCAGTCCTGGGCTCTGGGCTCTTCAGCTACAGGCCAAGCCTGGGACCAGTTGTCCATGACCAGGACTGGCACAAATCTGGTCTCTTTGTGGAGGTCAGCTGTCTGAGTTCCAGCTGTTCTGCTACCAGGTAATGCTTATCTGGTATGCTGTGTCTGGCACCGTGCTGGGCTCTTTACACCCTGAGAGGAGTCTGCTCTCACAGCACTGTTTTACAGGGGGAAACTGAGGCTCACTGAGGGTTTGTGGCTTGCCCCAAGCTGCAGCCCTTTGAGTGTCTGAGTCAGATTTACAACCCACTGGCTGGATCCACAGCTCAGGGGGCCTCTCTCCACAGTGACATAGACTACGAAGTCACTCCGTCAGCCCATGGCTGTGGACCTCATGGCCCCCAAGTGCTGGCTGAGGAAGTATGGTCATCCCGTGCCCCCATAAGGGGTCCTGCCTGGAAGCATAGGGAGCACAGATGCTTCCTGGGTGCAGTGGTCTCAAGCCACACCGCCCTCTCAGGCTCTGCATTAGTTAAGGTTTTCTAGAGAAACAGAAGTTATAGGATGCATGTGTATTTATTAAAGGAGATGGATGGTAAGGAATTGCTTCACGAAATAGTGGAGGCTGAGAAGTCCTTAGATCTGCAGCTGGCCAGCTGGAGCCGCAGGAGTGCTGATGGAGTTTGTCCCAGTCCGAAGGCCAGGGGCTTGAAACCCATAAATGGCCTGTACTTTGGTTCAGGTCTGAGCCTGGAAAAGACCAAGCTCCCAGCTCAAGGCAGCCAGGTAGAATAAATTCTCTCCCACTTGGCCTTTGTGTTCAGTTCAGGTCTGTGATGGATTGGATGGGTCCACCTACTCTGGGGAGGCCCATCTGCTTTGCAGTCCATGGATTCAAGTGTTAATCTCACCCACAGCCCCACTCACACACACTCAGCAAAATGTCTGGCCAAACATCTAGGCCCCCTGTGTGCCAGTCAAGCAGACACGTGAAATTAACCACCGTGGGCTCTGAGATACCAGGCCCAGGAGACCCACATCCTCCAGCCTCTGCTGATGTGCCCTGGGGTCCCTGGGGACAGGCTCTGGTTTGGTGGCTGGAGCTGCAGCCTGGATGCGGATGGGGCCACTCAGCGTTATGTCCCCTGGGCATGCCCTTCACACCTGGAGCCACCCTCCTCTGTAAGTGGGCTGTATTGCCTTAACTGATGAGCCCTGTAGTGGCTTTGACAACTGGCCCCATTGGAAGTGACATGAAGACTCCACCCAGGTATGTCCCTGTTAGCTATGACCAGATGAGGATGCCGGGGCTGGGCAGGATCAGCTGACTACCCAGGATCCGGTGGCCAGTCAGAGGCACTGCTGGGATCTAAACCCACGTGGTCTGGCTCCAGAGGCCACACTCCTACCCCCAGGCCATCCCACTGCCAGCTCCTCACGGCTGTTTCTGAAGGTGGTAGAGGGAACCACCAGCCCAGGTCCCCAGGACAGTCTAGGCTTTGTAGCAGGAAGCTGAGGTAGAGCAGCGGCCTCCAAGTGGGAAAGATGACCCTCTCCTAGCAAGACAGGACCCCGTCTCTCACTAGAGCCCAGCTGGGGTTAAGCTTGGGTGCCCAGGACATGCCATCGAAGGGAAGCTGGAAGGCCCTGAAGGGGGAAGACTCCGTACACATGGAGAATCCCTCATAGAGACCCCAGACTTAGTGTGAGATCCCAGACAGAATGGCCTTCACACACTGCCTGGCTCCTTCCAAAATCAATAATACAGGCTCTTAAAATGCTGAAATAGTTCTGGTGCATGCTGAAATTTGTTGAGCTGAGTTTAAAATCCTGGTGTGTGTGTGTGTGTGTGTGTGTGGTGCTGAGGGTACTGGTGAGCTTGGAGAGGCTCCAGTCTTTAAAAGGAGCCTGGCTTGGAGAGACCACCTGACCACCAAGGACGGCCCGTATAATTCTGGAAGGGGGATTTGGGATTCCTGTTCCCATGCCCCTGAGGGCCCCTGAGGGCTCAGGACTGTTGAGGGACAGAGGTTGCTGGGATGAAAAAGGTGCATCCCTGGCAGTGAAAGGCCAGGCCTGGGTGGGCTTCTGCTGAGACCCAGCTCCACACACCGTTCATACCGCCTGTGCCTCAGGAACCAGCATATCTACCTCCTGTGGGCTCCCAGGGAAATGAGCAGGGTTTCCCCAGGCCTGGGACACCAGGACCAGCCAGGCTCTGGCCCCACCCCTCCTTATGCATTTCCGCTCTCCCAGGCTTCCCTTACCATCTCCTGGAAACCAGCTCACTGTTTATCCAGCCTTGTCTTCAGCAGCCACGGCCTGGAAATCACATTGCATGTGCTGGAGTTTTCCCTCTGGACATACAGGCTCTGTGAAGATGGGTTAGGCAGTTCCCAACTTCGCGATCACAGCAGGTCCTGGCAGCCCTCCCTGGACTGTCCCTAGCCTGGGACAGGGGTGGGTGCCAGTCTGAAAGACCCCACCCTTGGGAGGGTGGGTCAGAGCTGTCCTCCCGGAGCCAGGCTGGAGTGGGCCCTGCAGCCTCCAGGCAAGTGCCTTTTCCTTTACAAAGCTGGTAATGTGCTCTGGGTCACTCACCTTCGGAGGCTTCTCTGCTGCGTCATCTAGGAGTCGCCGTGTCCAGTGCATTCTCTGTGTCTTTAAGTCTAGGTTGGGGATTGGCCCAGCCACACCAGCTTTCTTCCCATCTGTGTTTCCACTCCATGACCGTTCACATCCTCTTGCCTTCTCCCTTTTGCACTTCACCGTGATCTTTGTAAGCAATGTCTGACACAAGATTTTGCTTTTGTGTCCAATCTGACAGTCTCTGTTCAGTACATTTATGGTTACTGTTTTTACTGGATCTAGGAGAATTTATTTCCACCACTTATTTTTTTGTCTGGGCTTCTAGATTTCCATTTTCTCTCTCCCTTCCTTTTATTAGAAAGACTACATTTTCTGTATTCCTTTTCCTCTTCCCAATGGCTTGGAAGTTATGGTAGGCTGATTATGGCTCCTACAGATACACGCACGTCTACTCTGGAACCTGCATGGCAAAAGACGTGGTCAAGTGAGGGACCCTGAGAGGAGGAACATGTCTTGGGTCATCCAGGGCCCTAAATGCCATGTAGCCTATAAAAGAGAAGCAGAGGGAGTTTTGACCCAAACTTGCACAGGGGACAAGGCCCTGTGAAGACGGAGCAGGCCTTGGAGAGATGCGACCCAGCCCAGGAATGATGGCAGCTGTCAGAAGCTGGAAGAGGCCAGGAAGGCTCCTCCCAGTGAGCCTCAGAGGGAGCACGAACCTGCCTCCTCCACACCTGGATTTCTGTCTTCTGGCCTCCAGGATTGCAAGAGCATACATTTCTGTCGTTATAAACTACCAGACTCGTGGTAACTTCTTGTATCAGTCACAGGAAACTAACACAGAGATCATATTTTCTATTTCTTTTACTTTAATAAATTGTCCTAAAGTTTTAACACGTGTGCTAGAACAGGCATGCTCCTTGTGTAGATACAGCCAGCGTCTCCCCCGGCTCCTCACCCGGCACTTGGCATGCTGGGCTTTGCTGTTTGGAGTGTTAGCCTCACCCTGTTTGTATGGCCATGAATTGATTATTACTTGTATTTGAATTGTTAAGGCTTTACTGGATCTATCTACAGATTTACCAACTTTGGTCACCATTGTTTCTTTGAAAAACTGTTCTTATTTTTAGCAAAAGTTATTTTACAACACAAAAATGCCATTTTAACCATTATAAATGTATAATTCACATTAATTACCTTCACAATGTTGTGCAACCATCACTGATATCTACTTCTGAACTTCATTATCCTAAACAGACAATCTGTACCCATTAAGCAAGAACTCCCCATGCCCCACCCCTAGCCTTGGTAACCTACAATCTACTTTGTAAATTTGCCTGTTTTAGGTCTGGAATCCTACATATTTGTCCTTTTGTGTCTGGTTCATTCTTCTCAGCATAATGTTTTTAAGGTTCATCTCCATTGTGTGTGTCAGAACTTTGTTCCTTTGTATGGATGGATCATATTCCACTGTTTGGCTAGAGCACATTTTATTTATCCATTCATCCATTGGTGGACATTTGGGTTGTTTTCATCTCTTGGCTTTTGTAAATGATGCTGCTATAAACTTTGGGACACAAGTATTTTTTGAGTCCCTGTTTTCAATTCTTTTGAGTATATACCTAGGAATGGAATTACTGGGTCATAATTCCATGGTAACTCTACATTTAGCTTTTTGAGGAATGACCACACTACTTTACACAACAATTATACCACTTTCATTTCCATCAGCAATGCACAAGAGTTCTAGCTTCTCCACATCCTTGCCAGCAGTTGTTACTTTTCGTTTATCTGATTGTAGCCATGCCAATAGGTGAAGTGATGGCGGCTTTAATCTACATTTCACTAAAGATTAGTGATGTTGAACATCTTTTTATGTGCTTATTGGCATTTGTGTATCTTCTTCAGAGAAACATCTATTCAAATCTTTTGCCCATTTTTAAAAATTTTTATTTTTATTTATTTTTTGAGGCAGCATCTCACTCTGTCTCCCAGCCTGGAATGCAGTGGCATGATCTCTCTGCAGCCTGTACTTCTCAGCCTTAAGTGATTCTCCAGCCTTAGCCTCTGGAGTAGCTGGGATTATAGGCATGAGCCACTATGCCTGGCTAATTTTGGTATTTTTTGTAGAGCTGGGGTATTACTATGTTGCTCAGGCTGGTCTTCAACTCCTGAGCTCAAATGGCTCTGCCTGCCTTGGCATCCCAAAGTCCTGGGATTACAGGCATGAGCTACATGCCCAGCCTGCTTATTTTTAAATTTGGTGGTTTTGTCTTTTTGTTGTTGAGCTTTAGAAGTTCTTTATATATTCTGGATATTAAACTATGATTGAATATATAATTCACAAGTGTTTTTTCCCATTCTGTTGTTGTCTTTTCACTTTCTTGATAATGTTGTTTGATACACAAAAGTTTTAAATTTGATGAAGTCTAATGTATCTGTTTGTTGTTGTTGTTGTTATTGTCATTCTTGCTTGTGATTTTGATATAATATCTAAGAATCCATTGCCATGTCCAAGGTCATGAATATCTACCACTATGCTTTTTTCTAAGAGTTTTATGGCTTTCGTTCTTATATTTAGGGTATTGATCCAGTTTTGAATTCGTTTTTGCATATGGTGTGAGGTAGGGGTCCAGCTTCATCTTTTGCATTCAAAAATTGAGTTGTCCTAGCACCATTTGTGGAAAAGACTGTACTTTCCTTATTGAATGGACTTGGCATCCTTGACAAAAATTAACTGACCTTAAATGACTGAATTTTATACCATTGATATCTATGTCTATCCCTATGTCAGCTCCACCCTGTTTTGACAGTTGCGCTTTGTAGTAAATTTGAAATCAGAAAATGTGACTCCCCTGACTTCATTCTTCTTTTTGAAGGTTGTTTTTGCTACTTGAGGCCCCTTGCAATTCCGCATTGATCTTATTCACCCCTTGGGTGGCCTGGTTGTGGTTGCCTGCAGTACTGTGTTGAGAGAGATCCTGAGGACGTATCTGAATTTGGAGGGGCAGGGACTGCCGGTGACTTCCAAGGCCTGTCACAGGTTGAGGGCAGGGTGCTGTGGGGTAAGCACCAGCGTTGCTGCCCACCCTATGTACACAGAGTGGGGAGATGGAAGTGCAGGGAGAAGGACAGGGCCTGCAGGCTCTGCCTCCCAACCCAGGCCACTTCTAGGTAGCAGCAATTCCTGATTCTGGGGTGGGGGCTCCGTCCACCCTGAGAGCACAGGTTAATGTGGTGTTACATATTGCATGAGGCTGCCTGCTGATGAAGCACACTGGTGAATCTTGCTTACAGGCAACCTCGCCTCTGAACTCAATGCCCAGAGGAGCCCATTAGCTGGGCTCAGCAGGTCGATAGGCACCTGGGAAGGTCTGGGGGCTTTGGCGCAGGCTGAGGCTGCACTGCCACCCTGAAGTCTTTGTGGGATTGTAGCTCAGAGGCACAGCGTTGTCTGAGACCACCTTGGCCACCTGTTCTGGGAAGTAAAGCACAGCTGTGTCCTGGCCCAGGCACAGTTGGGGTCTCACATCCTCCACCTTGCCCAGACCTACATCCCTTCTGGTGCCTCCTGCTAGCCTGGATCTGGTTGCCCCAGTCATCCGCTGAGCCTCACCTTGCCTGAGTGAGCTCAGATAAGGTGCCCAGGACTCTCCTGGGGGTGGCTGATATACTGACATTTGGGACTGGTCTTACCTGGGTGGGAGGAGAGTTGGATAAGTATGTCAGCCTGTAGTCTTTGTTTCATCCAGAATAAGCCAGGTGGGCCTCTGTGACCTCCAGAGCAGCACAAGCTCTCATGCTCCCAGACTGGCCATATTTCCCAGGGTGTAATTGCCTTTTTCCTGGACCTGTTCGGAAGAAGGGACAGGTGCAGGCTTATTGGGTGGTGCCATGGGCAGTTCTCGGGTCCCTGTCCATCTCGTGTCCCCCAGGCCTACCCTCTGTCAGCTCCCTGGAGTGGTCCCAAGTTGGTGTCCCCAGGGGCACACCCCATACCGGCTGGTGAGATGTCTGCAGGGCTGCAAAACAGACCCATGGTGGGGATGCCCTGTCTTTTGCTTGTAGATGCTCCACCATGTACCAGGTCTGGGCTGGCTCGTGTGAGGGGTGACTGGCTGGAGCCTGGCAGACAGCATGGCCATGAATGGGGTCTCCTTCTTCCTTTTGGATTTGTGACTCCAACTCAGGTCCTATGAGACTGCAGTATTGGGGTTCATCTATTAGGTGGGGGTCTCTGAGCTGCTAGTGCAGAGGAAGTGAGGTTGGCCTCTGAATCCTATGAGGCTGGCCCTGGGGCACAGAGCACACAACTGTGTGAGCTGGAGATGCAGGGAGAAAGCCTGCAGCTTGGCAAGGCCAGTCTGGTACTGCAGGTGGTGGGAGGCAGCTCCTCCAAGGGCTGAGTGGCGCCCATGGCCTCTGCCCCACAGCTGCGGGCAGCTGCTCCCCATTACCTAGCATAGCCCCTGCTTTCTCCACCTCTCAGCTCGGTCTGAGCCTTAGTGCAGGGTGCAGCCCACTGCCCTGTCACGGGCCTGAGCCAACGCAGGGGCCTATGGGTCTCCTGCCGCAGACTGCCTGGAATCACGAGACCCAGAGGCAGCCTCTGCCCTGCCCGCCCCTCCCTCCCAGCTCCGTGAAATGAGTACACATCGGTGGACATAACCATGCAGGCTTTTCTCGGAGGGTGCCCCGGGGCTTTGTGAAAGCAGATTCCAGCCCTGGACTGACCGTCACGTTCCCCAGGCTCCAGATAGGATCATTGCCAATAAAAGTGTTGCCATGTTTCACTAAAATGAATTACAGAGGCCATCTGGCTGGAGGCTGCAAAGTGAGACATGAACCTCCCCCATGAGGCCTCTAGCCCTGAGGGTAGAGCCTGGTCTGGTGAGGAGGGAGACCCCAGGACAAAGGATGAGGGCTCCATAGGGCAGATGCCACAGCATGGGGTCAGGCTGCAATCCTCACGCCCTGGCTGTGAGGTTGACCTCTGGGGAGGAGCTTGCTCAAGCTGGTGTCAAGCCTGGGGCCAGGCCATCTCTTTGCTGCCTGACCTGGGATTCACTCCTGGTTGGAGATCTGGTCAGGGTGGCACCTTCATCAGGGATGAGTGGGTGTGTGTCACAGGGCTGCGAGTGCCTGTAAGCAGGCAGGGAATCTCTCCAGCTCTGTGGGCCTACGGACAGTGGGAGGTGAGTTATAGCTGGTCCCCTGAGACTGGACTGAGCACCCCAGCCCTGCGCAGGCCACAAGAAGACCAGGTTTTATTCTGGAAGCTGCTATTAGCCAGTACTTTGAGGGGTAATGACAATGCTCAGGCCTCAGGAAAGCACTCTGGGCCCTTCCCTACATCTGTGTGGGGAGCGCTCAGCACAGAGCGGCAGCAAGTCAGGGCTGGTGGGGCTCAGAGAGGACTTCACCCCTCCCCAGTGTGCCCCACATCCCCCCATATAGGAGGGCTCTAAACTGGTGTCTGGAGGGCAGGCCCACCGCTGAATCCTCCCTAGACCTCCCACCCTTGTCTCCTTCCTCTGGGCCCAGATCTGAGGCTCCCGTCTTCCCCTGGCTGCCTCCGCTCCCAGCCCCTGTGCTAATGGGAAAAGCATGCATTAAGGCTGATGACAGGAACCTCCGAGGAGACACCTTTTGATCTTGGGGCAGCAGGAAGTAGAGGGGTCAGGAAAGGGGCAACCTCTTCTGACACTGGCGCTGAGGGGCTCCGAGTCTCCCGGCTCGGGGTGGAAGGCAGGGTCAGGCTCCTGGACTTGCATGGGGCTGTCCACAGGCGAGGGTGCCCCGAGGGTGCTCAGCAGGCCCCAATATGCCCTGGCCAGTCACAAGGAGGACAGGTGCCACTCATTTTCCAGAGTCCCTCCTGGAATTCTCACTGCCCCTGCACCAGATATGTCTTTGGAAGACCACCTTTGTGAACACCGTGGTGCCTCCAGAGGCCCCCTCTGAGTTAGAGGCCATAAACTTGGGTTGCCCTGACTGCGGGATCCCCGCGGGTTCCTCAGAGGCTCCCTCCTCAGCTTCTTTCTCATGAAAGTCGAGGCCCTCCCCCTTGTCTGAGGTCTGCATGCCCTCCTGAGGCAGCTCGTGTTGGAGGAGGCCCTCAAGGTGGCCTGGGGGAGCTTGAGGACCCAGACTCCAGGCTGCAGGGCCCAGAGGCATGGACCCTAAGATCCCTGGGTGCTCCTCTTCCTGGGGGCGCAGTGTCGCGTGCAAGCGTCCCTCCCTGTTCTCTCACCGAGGCTCTGTATGAGTGTGATGACAGCACCTTGTGCAGCTGGACAGCGGCTGGATGGAGGGGGTGGTGGCCTGTAGCCCTCTGATGGTCCCTGTCACTCCTCACCTGACCTGACCTGTGGCAGCCAGGAGCAGCGGGTTGGAGCAACATGGGGAAGGGAGGCTGTGAGGTGGGGCACCCTTGGAGTCCTCTGGTGTCCCTGAAATCATGGCCAGCACATTGGCCCCCTCCTCCCCACTGCCACCCACAAGGTGAGGCTCACAGTAGGGTGACCAGGAAGACCTACGGGGCCAGGAGGGACTGCTGTGCACCTGCTCTGAGAGGAGCTTGCCCACAGCCCCGGGCTGCCTGCACACCCCTGGAGGAGTGAGTGTTCTCAGGGGAAGCCTTCCCCAAGTTGCCAGGCAGGGCCCCGCACCTGGACCTTCTGAGACCTGGGCATGAGCCTCACCCACCTTGGTCCAGGGAATGCTGGACACAAGTGGTCATGGAGGTGGCCAGACAGACAACCAGAACATCAGGATCAGCAGAGAAAGATAAGAAGATGAAGAGAAAGGAAAAACAGAAGCCAGCAGAGAAGAAACAAAGAAACCGACAGAGAAGAGGCAAAGACAAGAGCGAGGCAGAGAGGAGGAGGTATGAGGCAGGAGCCACGGCAAGGGAGGCAGGTGGAGTGAGCTTGCGTCCAGTGCAGCGCCGTGGCCAGGTGCAGGGCAGATGACGTGGACTGGTGGGGTGGACACTACCACGGCCACTTCCCAGCCTGTCAGAGACCCTGTTCCTGTTAGGCAGTGAGCATTTCTGAGGGGCTGGAATGTGACCTGCGGTCTGTGGTTTGGGATCTCTGACCCTGTTCTGCTGCTAGGCATAAAGCCAGGGCTGTAGGGGCCTCAGAGGCCAAAGCCAGAGCTCATTTCACAAAGGCAGCTATGGCGACTAGTGGGGAGGGGAGTTTGGGACCCTGCCCCAGGCCAGGTGCACAGCCACAGGCTCATAGTGACTGGCAAGTTGGGCCCAGGGTGGACAGGAAGTCTCCAAAGGCAAAGCCATCTTGCTGGATGCCAGGGCTGGTGGGTGCTCCGGCTAAGCCTGATGACTCCCTGGCCTCCTTGGGTGGCTGGATGAGGCCCCTTTAGGGAGAGTCCACAGCATCCGTAGCAGCGGGTCCAGCTTGCTACATGGTGGGTGATGCCAGCCCTGTCTCATATTCGAGGCGGAAAGTGCTCAGCCATCAGCTGGAAGGCCGGCCCCAGCCCCCAGTGTCTGGGTGACCCTGCAAGGTGGAGTGGGAATGCCCATTTGGTAGGGTCTTTGGGAGGGTGAATAAGAGGGTGCACACCGAGTGCCCCGGCTCCTGCTCCAGGAAAAGCAGGGTGACCAAGGGTCTCTGGGGCGGGCCTGAGCCTGGGGTGCTAGGCCCAGGGTGGCTGCAGAACCCCCACCAAGAGTTTCTGACTGGTGTGCTCCTGAGTTGATACCCTGGACTCCAGGAAAAGGAGGATCAGCAAAACCGGGCAGCTCAGCCCCTGAAGACAGGCAGCAGAAGCACCCCAGGAGGAAGCACACGGCCATAAACGGAGGGAAGCGAGTCCGGCGAGACCAACTAATGGTCCTTCAGTGGGAGAGGCAGTCAGCTGGAATTCACAGGCCGGCTTCCAGATCGATACTTGTGTGCTGATTTGCTGAAGAGGCTTTTATGAAGTTTAAGCAGAGTTCATTGTTAAATACTCTTATGTACAAAGGATGTGGGCAGTCGTATTAATTCCTTTTCTTTTACAGATCAATAATTACATTGCTGATTTGCTTAAAAGGCTCAGGTCGAGGCAGGGGCGAGGGCAGCCTGTCTCACTGCTCCAGGGAGCTGAAGGCTGACATGACAGAGGCTGGGTGACAGGGGATGATGGTTGGCATGTGGCAGGTGTGTGGCTGGTCCTCTGTGGCAGCCAGGTAGGTCTCCTCCAGCCCCGGGGCTTGCCTCTGAACTCAGTCCCCCTGTCCCCGAAACTCTTCTGTCTGAGCTGAGTAGACACTGACGTGATCTCAGGGAGCTCTCCTGGCCTCCCCTGCTCTTCTCTTCATGTCCAGCCTGAAGCTCAGCTCGGAGGAGAGGGGACCCCGCAGGAGCTTCAAGCAAAAGACCCGCCAGAGGAGCAGGGAGTGGAGAGGTCCAGATGGCCCAATGCTGGTGCCAATGCTGCTCTCAAGACAGGAACAACAGGGAAGCTGGGACTCTGTACTCCAAGCAGGCGTCACCATTGGGCCAGTGATCAGCCGCCTCGCAGGGACCAAGGCAGCAGTTGTGCACAGCTCTTTTTGGCTGTGGCTGTCAGCCTTGATGCTTCCTCGTTGATGCTGTGACAGGATGGAGCATGACTGGTGTATGGGTGCATGGGCCATGGGCCCTGGGTTTTCCCATGATTGCCTGTGTGTCGCTGCCTGCCAGAAACCCCTGGCTTTGTCCAGCAAAGTGTTTTCATCCCCACGAGCTTGGGAGGCTGACACAATAGCCCTGTGAGATGGGAGCTTGGCAGGCTTGGGGTGCTCACTCCTGCCTATGGAGTAGGGTCATAGGCTGTGCCCACTGAAACAGCCTGCGGGATTCTCTGCTTGGGGATCCTTGTCACCTCATACTACCCCTGCTCAGAGGCCACAGTACTCATAAAAAAAGAAGAAATGACAGTGTGGCCAGCAGCATCAATTAATGTCTCTCATCTGGATGGTCAGGAGGTTTCCTTGCCCCAGCCAGAATATGTATCATGTGTGATGGTCATGGAGGGAGCTGGATCTGAGTTCAGTGGTGAAGAGTGCTGTAATTGATTAATAATGTCTGCCACGGACAGGGCAAGGGCAGTGGTGGCTCACGAGTCATATATTTTCAGCCTCACATGGCCCATAGAGTATGTTTGTCACTAAAAGCCCCATATGGATTGAGATTTACAGAATCTCTTGGAAAAAAAGATGCATCCTGGCTGAGTGACTCCTAGGGTCTCTTGCCTGACCCTGCACATGTACACAGGTGCACGGATGCTGCCTGGAGGCCATTATGAATTCTATTTCATCTAATAGCCTGGTCAGGAAATGGAAGGGTATATTACAGATCATTAAGTGGGTGAAGGAATTTGACAACCTTTGATCCAAGTCGGTAAAATAGATGGCATGAATTAATTCCCTGGCTTGTGGAGAGAAGAAAGTCATTCTTCAATGGTAGTGACAAGCAGGAGTTCACCCCTTGTGGGACAGATTCTGGGAAAGGCATGCAGTGGCTTCCCTGGGAGTGAAGGGCTAGGATGCGCAAAGTTGAAGGCAGGTGTCTGAGCCCCAGGCTGCCCCTCCAAGCCCCTGCTCCAGTCAAGGTATCAGAAGAAGCACTGATGTATCCCTCACTTCCCCTTGGCCAGGGGACAGCTCTCAGGAAATGTTCACCAAGGCCAGGGAACAGCCCTTGAAGGCAACATAGGCACCAGATACCCCTGCGGGCCAGGCCTGGGTCCCTAGGACTGACCCCTGTGCTCATGCCTCACTGACCCTGCAAGGGGGCCAGGGACGGGGGCTCAGGGCAGGAATGTCAGGTCAGGCTCACAATGTCCAGTCACAAACATACCTACCTGGACATCCAGCAGGTATTCAAAAGGCACTTGTCCCCATCTCCCTCCACACTCACCTGCCCCCACCCCACTCCAGCTGATGGCAGCTCTGTCCTCCAAGTTTCTCAGGCCACAGGTCCTGGCATCTCCCTGGGTACTGGCCTCTCTCATCTCCTGCACCCCATGCACCAGCAGGTTCTGTGGCCCCAGAATCTGATCCCCTCACCTCCTGCCCACCTGCAGCATCTCTGCAGTGGCCCATTCTGCACTTTTATGTCCACCAGCACTGCAGCCTGTTCTCCTGTCCTCTGCTTGAGACAATACGATCCGCCTGAGATGTCAGTCAGAACCTGCCGTGCTGCCACACTGGCCATGTGCTGCTCTCTTGGGCACCTCACTGATTAGCCAGGGACCTCTAGCCAGGGCCTTGACACTGGTGCCCCCTGCACCTGGCAAGCTCTCCCCCAGGTGTCCGCGTGGTTCAGAATCACCTCGGCAAATTCTGTCCTCAGTGAATGTACTAGCCCTCGGGGACAAGGGTTTTGTCTTTTTGTCACTGCTGTGTCCCAGTGCCCGCTTTAGGCTGATTATCTGTGCCCCCCATTCATATGTGAAAGCCCAAACCCCAGCGTGCTGGCAGGGGGTAAGAGGACTATGGGAGGGAATTAAGTCATGAGCGTGGAGACCCCACAAATGGGATTAGTGCACCTATAAGGAGGGATCTGAGGGGAATAATCTCACTCCACCATGGGAAGATGTCATTGTTAAAACGTGCCCTCTGAGTGAAGAGACCCTCAAACAGGCTTTGTGTGAGCAACATGGCTGTTTATTCATCCAGGTGCGGGTGGGCTGAGTCCAAAAATGGAGTCAGTGAAGGGCAGTAGGATAGAAACTGGTTTTATAGGTTGTGGGGAAGGCAGTGGAAAGTTATAAAATTTACAGTTTAGGGTGGTTTGTTGCAAGCTGGGAGGGGGTTGTAGGGTGTGGAGGCATGAGGTTGGCCAAGCTGGGAGGGGGTTGTAGGGTGTGGAAGCACGAGGTTGGCCAAGCTGGGAGGGAGTTGTAGAGGAGGTTGTAGGGTGTGAGGCATGAGGTTGACCAAGCTGGGAGGGAGTTTTAGGGTGTGGAAGCATGAGGTTGGCTGGCCAAGCTGGTTACAAAGTCCAATGGACTTGTCAATTGAGGCTGGAATAAGAAACAATAGAGAATGTCTCAAAGTTAAGTAGGCACCACAGGGGTTGATCATTTCTTCCTCTTTTCATGATCTTCCAGGTACTTTGGGTTTTCTAATTCTGGAAGGCCCTCCAGAGGTGTACATGTGGGTCACAGGGGTTGCCATGCCATCCACAGCGTGGTCAGACCTTACCTTTGTAAGAGGACAGCTGACTGCAAACCAGGAAGAGAGGCCTCACCAGTGCCGACCCTGCTGGCACCCAGTCCAGGGCTGCTGGCCTCCAGAACTGTTAGAAATGACTGCTTAATCCAGTGTACCTATCTTGTTATAGCAGCCCACAACAGGGCCTGACAGGCAGTGGGACCTCAACTGGTATGTGCTGAATGAATGAAAGAGAAGGCTCGGCAGCCCAGGCGGTGTGAGCCCACAGACTGCTGGAGGCTGCACTCTCTCTGGCCTTTGAGAAGCCCCTTGCTCAGATGAGGAGCACACCCAGGAGCAGGACCTTTCGTGGAATGTGGCAGGTGCTGTGGCAGGCCCAGGCCTGGGGAGTGGCATAATGGGGAAGAGGTTCCTGGGCAGAATCCTCCTGAATGGGTGACTGGTGTCACCTGGACAGAACATGGGGGTGGGGAAGAGCCTTTTCCCTGGAGGGTGGCACTTGCCAAGGTTAAGTGTGAAGCCCCCGGGCTGGAACAGGATGCTGCAGGGGGTGCACTGTGGCTGGGCCAAGGCTGCCTGCTGAGGGAGATTGGCCAAGGTCCAAAGCAGTGGGGGCTAGTCCTGGCAGCGCATGCAAATGCGCTGGCATCCCAGAGTCCCATCGTCTCCTGAAGGCCTTGGAAACACCGTGAAGCATCTGTGGGAAGGTGTGGCATCATCATTGTTGCATGTAGTTATGTTGGCGGTGGGTGCAGCACCATGAGTAGGCAGAAAGTGGGAAACCGAGTCAGCAGAGGGAGAGCAGAAGTCGGAGAGCATGTGAGCAATGTTCTGAGGGTTTCCAGCTTCTCCTCACCAGCTGTGTGGATACGAACATGCTCTGTTTTTCTCTTATTCTCAGTGTCTTCACCTGTAAGATGGGCTGATAATAGGAATGGCTCCAGGGCAGACTGACGTTAGCCCAGGTGGGTGTACAGAGCACCTGCTGGAGCCCGAGACCCCCAGACAGACTCTCTGCCCCGTCCACCCGTGCCCAAAGGAGCCCAGTAAAACTGCACCGCTGAGTCTGCACCTCCCCTCAAGCTCACGTCCTCAGCCTGCCTTCTAATAGCTCAGTGAGGGCAGAGCCTTGATGGGGAACAAGACCTTTCTCGAAAAACACCCCGTGCTTGGCTGAAATGTGCCCTTAGTATGCAAGGATGCTGGGTCCATTAGCGTCAAGAGTGCACCGTCATACCGCTGGAGCGATTGTTTCTCAAATAGAATTACTTCCTCCAATTATCCTCTAAAGACACAGGCCCGGGAATATGTGTGTGAGGTGCCGGGAGGCCAGAGCCAAATCCAATCAGGGACCTGGCTCCTGGGAGATGGGTCTGCACTGGGGTTCGTGTGGCGTGTAAGTGGGGACCCTTGGGACCCTGAACAAGGCCACTTCTGTTGCTCCCCCAGCCCCCACTCTACAGAGATCCCGAGCCCCAGTCAAGAAAGGGGTGGGCCAGGCAGAGCACAGAGACCTCGAGTGAGGGAAGACAGCAGGCGGACTCTCCGGAAACCTCTGTCTCAGTGCCCTGGAGACATTCTGCTCCAAGCAGAGCTGGGTGCCCATGGCCTTATGGCCCTGTGTCATCTGCCCTCCCTGATGTCATTGTCCCAGGCAGGTTATGCAGCTCCCCATGTGTGGAGTAAAGAACCATCACACCCAGCATGTCCTGAAGACCTGGTACATCCCACACCTGAGCCCTGGGAATGGGCGCGATGATCCTGTCTTACAGATGAGCAGGCTGAGGTGCAGAGGGCTGTCTGGCTGGCATGGCTGGGCACTGGGCACCTTGGAGGCCCTGCTGTGGGGTGTGTAATGGTGGATGAGACCGAGTGGAGCAGCCGGCGTGGGGCGAGGGGAGATGGGCAGAAGGCATGTATGCAAGCACACGAGTCGGCTCAGGGTTAGTGCGTTACAGAGAGGAGCTCTGGGCAGGAGTTGCTGCAGCCAGGCCAGAGGGAGGGCCCCGGGGACAAGATCTGCATGGAGGGAGGAAGGTGACCCACAGGAATGCAGGATAAGCGCTTCCAAACAGAAGGCATAAGACGTGCAGAGGCCTGCCATCTTCCCTCACTCTCAGTCTCTGTGCTTTGCCTGGCCCACCCCTTTGTTGACTGGGACTGGGGACATGGGGTGAACGTGAGGAACCTGGTGAAGCGGCAAGGGCCGCATGCGGGGAGCGTGTGACAGGCGAGACAGGAGATGAGACTGGAGGGTAAGCAGGGGCCTGCCGGGGTTGCGTAGAGGAGGGAGGAGAGTGGATTTGGCCTGGCTGCCATGGTGGATGCTAGTGAGACCAAGCCGGCAAGCATGGAACCGAAGGCACACTCCAGAAGGTTCTGCTGTTGTGGGAAGGGGCAGCGTAGGGCTGGGAGACTCGGGGGAAGTCATCTCCAGAGAGCTACGGAGGATGACAGCTGAGGGGATGGTGCCAGGGAGGGAGCCAGTTGAGAAGGTGCCCAGGTGAGGAAGGGTCAGGTGGGGGTGCATCCAGGTGAGGGAGGAATGCAGGTGAGGGTTGCCCACAGTCTGAAGATGGGCATTAGGGCATTCTTGCATTAGGTGGGGGGTGAAGGAGCAAAGGTAGGGGGTCTCAAATGGTTTTATTTATCTAGAGGAAAGGTCTTGCTTTCTTGCCCAGGCTGGAGTGCAGTGGTGTGACCTTGGCTCACTGCAGCCTTGACTCCTGGGCTCAGGCCATCCTCCGGCCTCAGTCTCCCAAACAGCTAGGACTACCATTATGCCTGTCTAACTTTTTTTAGCTTTTGTGGAGATGAGGTCTCACTTTGTTGCCCAGGCTGGCCTCAAACTCCTGAGCTCAGGTGATCCTCCCACCTCGGCATCCTGAGTAGCTGGGATTACAGGCGTGAGCCACCATGCCAGGCTCATTTTTCAGGTTTTGTTTTTTGATAGAGATGACGTCTTGCCATGTTGCCCCGAGCAGTCTCCACTTTCTGGGCTTAAGTGGTCCTCCTACTTTGGCCTCCCGAAGTGCTGGGATTACAGTTGTGAGCCACCACGCCAGCTCTCAAAGGGTTTTAGACCCAAGCAGCAGGAATGAGCCAGTTCAGACAGGGAGGAGATCTGAGCTGGGTCTTGGAACATTTCTGGCCCCCAGGTACCAGGTGCCACAGGCCTCAAGCAAGCTTGGAGTGTGTCGTTGGCGTGTGGCTGGAGGGTGTCGCCGTCATCAGCCCATGGTGGCACTGGCTGTGCAGGGGCTAGATGACAGTACATAAGGGGCATGGGACAGAGTTGGGATGCCCCGACTTTCCTGGTGAGATGGTTGGGAAGGCTCTGGGCGGGGCCATCTGCAGCAGGCGCTGGTCAGGGCCTGTGCCCACGGTTTGGCTGGGCCTAGGGTTTCCTCCAGGCAGCTGCATACACCTCCCTGCCTTTCCCTGCCCAGGGGACTCAAGGACATACGTCCTCTTAGCCTTCTGACCCCACCAGGGAGAGGCCCTGTGCCTGCTGTCAGACCAGAACATTCTGGACTCTGTCTCCTTTGTCTCTGGGTCCCCAGCACTTAGCAAATCATGAGTGCTGGAAGTGATGGTTGCATTAAATTGAATCACCCAGCGCATGTTCTTATCTCGCTCCTGCTCAGAGCAGGCTTGGCTCCTCTCGTGTCTGAACCCGTAATTCAGTGAGCCGCGTTCTGTGGGGCTGAGAGGCCCAGCTAGCCAGATTAGGATCACGGTCAATACCTGTTTTATTGTCCTTCCACACCAGCGCTGGCCACGTGATCGATCGCCCTCCCCACAGCTGATAAGGAGGCTCTCTGAGGTCAGACGGGCCCTCGAGCGCCCCAGCAGGAGCACCCAGCCTCCCTACTCCAGAAGCTGCACCTCCTCCCCCTTGCCTGCCTCCACGCTGCCCAGTGACTCTCAGGAGGGGAGGAGCTGATGTTCCTGCACCCGTGGTGAGTAACGCTGGTGGAGACATTGATCTGGGGTCCCGTATGGGAATGAGGTGGCCCTGGTTACATGGCACAGAACACCAGAGCATGACACTGTCTACTGTCTGCCACCCCCAGGGGCTTCCCAAGCAGAGCTGAGTGAATGACACCTGATGCCTCTTGCTCTTATGTGTCCCTTGTCACCTTTGGGCTCACACCTCAGCCAGAATGGCCCAGCCTCCACCCACAGGTCATCCTTCCTGAGCACTGTGAGGCCAAAACCTGGCTGTCCTGGGGTGCCCCCAAGGGTGTGTCCTGCCCTGGCAGGGTGAGGAAACGTGGGTGAGCCCAGTGTGAAGAGGACAGCGGGGTGAGCCATCATGTCCCTGCTGCATATGGCACTGTGGCTCAGATGACCTGGCTGCAGCATTGACATCCGGGGGTCACTGCAGCCCACGATGCTGTCGTGCGAGGACATACAAGTGCTCCCTCCCTGTTCCACGTTTCTGTTTCACTCGAGTTTGGTTTTCTGCTTCACCCTACACCCAGCCCGCTCCTGGCTCGTCAGACCTGCTCTCCTCCCGGGAGGAGGAGCGGTGCCCTCTGGCGTTTGTCCTGCTCTTTCATAGCCCGCACTTGCCCTGTGGCCCCTGTAGCCCTGGGTGCAGGCGGCAGCTGACTGGACAGGGCCCCTGCCACCCATGGCTCCTCAGGGCACACCACCAGCTGAGCCGCAGAGGACCTGGACCCGCCACTCGGTTTCTGTCAGTCCTCAGAGTGACTCTGAGAGAAGGACACTTTCATTCCCATTTCACAGATGAGGAAATCAAGACTCAAAATGTCCTGGTCCCTTTCTACAAGGCCTCACCTTGTTCGCTCCCACAAAGGGCTTACCTTTTCAGGAGGACCTGGCCCTATGGTCAGAGCAGTGGGTGAATATCGGCTGTGAGGCACCCAGAGCAGGTGCTGTCATCTGCTCTGTCCAGCCTGGGAGCCCTGGAAGGATCCCGCCGCCTGCTCACCTCCCGAGCCAGCTCCTTTCCAGGCCAGCACGCTGGTCCCCGGGCATTCCAATAGACATTCAGCACACAAAAGCAGATGACATGAGGGTGTCCTTTTCCTGGCCCCTGTGCAGGAGGGGAGGTGAGGGACATTTACCTGAAGTTTACCCGAGGCCTGCCTTGGCCCCTGCCCAGCTGCCCTGCTCAGAGGCGGGGCCCCTGCACGCTCCAGGGTGAGTGGCTGCTGAGTCTTACCCTCTGCCTTGTACTGGACCTTTGAACGTGGATGGCACTGGCCATCCTTGGCCCAGGCACTTAAGAGACACAACTGGGTTGCCCAGCCAGGGAGTGTGGACTCTTCCCGCCACGGGGATGGCAGCAAAGAGGCAAGACCTCCCTGGAGCTCACGGAGAGGCCTGGCCTTTCCACCTCTCAGCTCTGTCCCCCTGCAGAGGCCCCTCTTCCCACTCCTGTCCCCTCCGCATGCTGCTTCTCACACTGGAACAATCATGTCCATTAGTTGTCATAGCAACTGAGGCAGGGCAAAGTCATCCTCTAGAAGGGGCCCTGTGCAAATTATGGCGTTACACCAACTTATTGCCAATCTTTTTAATTAAAACATTTTGCTTTCAACTCAGCTAATGGCAGAGATCAGTAAACAGGGGAGATTGAATTACTGATACTGAAGCTCCCCTAGCTCTTAAAAGGCTTAATTACTGGTGGGACCACAGAGAGGCAAGGAGGGGCTCCAGCGAGTAGGTGGGCCTGACCCACCAGAGCTGCGTGAAGGTGATCAAATGGAGCTCCAGCACTGGAAGGAAACACATTAACATTTTTTAAACTCTTGAAGGACAGAATGAGCTACTAGAGTTAGGGCTACAGTTCTGTTTCCAGAAACTATGATGTCACATTGCTGGCTGCTGAATTTCTGTTTAATTAAATTGCCTGTTTGACATGTGGAGCCAGAACTGGGTGTCCGTCCATGGTGTGGCTGACCTATAAGATGGGACCCACTTGCCCTGAAACCCAGCCCCTTACCCAGCAGGGGAGGAGGGGAGGGAATGCTGCCCCAACCCAGACAGTTCACAACCTCCTGACAGGAGCCCAGGATGGCTTCCCCTCAGGGTATCTGGCTGCTTTGCAGCAGGAAGTACCCTCTGGTGAGCTCCATTTAGGGAGGAAAACAAAGGCCCCCAAGAGCTGAGACTCCCTCAGCCAGAGTCACAAAGGGACTAGAAACCAGCCCTCGCCAAGGCTCCTTTGAGAATCATGAATTTTGCTAATAACAGTCCTCTCTTTCCTCTCTTCCAGGTTACCTGATGCCCAGGTAGGAACTGCAGCTATTTTTAAACTGATATTTCCTACAAAGTAAAATTGCTTTGAGTATGTGTGAGTGCGTGGATGTGATTGTATGTGTAGTTGAGTGTGTTGGGTGCATACGTGTGTATTCGTGAGTGTATATGTGTGAAAGCATGTTGCGTGTATAAATATGCATGCATGTGATGTATGTCATGTGTATGTGTTCATATGCATGTATATTGTATGTGTGCATGCATGAGTGTATAAGTGCATGTGTGTGTGCAAGTGTATATGTATGAATGTATGTTGTGTGTATAAATATGTATATGTGTGAATGTGTGAGTGCATGTCATGTGTATAT
The DNA here is from genome assembly GCA_963574635.1 of Cheracebus regulus. Classification (NCBI taxonomy): domain Eukaryota; kingdom Metazoa; phylum Chordata; class Mammalia; order Primates; family Pitheciidae; genus Cheracebus; species Cheracebus regulus. Next base: position 38,748 of record CAUYQU010102625.1, on the reverse strand, counting down.
GTGGTTTTTTTTTGTGTATTGTGGTATAAGTGTAATATGTGAGTCTATATGTGTTTGTGGGTGTGTATGTGCGAGTGTGAATGTATGTCATTTGTACATGTGTGAGTGTGTAAATGTATATGCGAGTGTGTGTATGTGTAAGAATTGTGTGAGGTGTATATTACATGGACACGAGCATAGATACTTCTAGGCTCTTCGTTTCTGAGGATTTGGGACCAGCTAGGGTCCCTGTAACAGAGCAGAATTTGATTCCTCATGAATGAAATTGACATCACAGATGCACCTAAAACCAGATTAATATAGCAAAAGGCAAAGGAATAAAAGACATACCCAGAAAATGCGAGACCAAAACATTAGAAAAGCTGCCATAGGATTACTAATGATGAACACAACAGAATGCAAGTCAGGAAGCAGTTATGAGGATGAAGAAGGACCCTGCAGTGCATTCACCAGCAGGACTCACTAACCAGGAACTTGTGTGCACTTAGCAACATAATCTTGCTGCAAAGAGAAACTGATAAATTTCCCACCTCAGTGTAAGCTTTAAAACATTTTCTTATCAGAAATGGATAGCTCACGGCTGGGTGTGGTGGCTTATACCTGTAATCTCAGCACTTTGGGAGGCTGAGGCTGGGGGATCACTTGAAGTCAGGAGCCCAAGACCAGCCTGACCAACATGCTGAAACCCTGCCTCTACCAAAAATACAAAATTAGCCGGGTGTGGTGGCACACGCCTGTGATCCCAGCTACTCGAGAGGCTATGGCAGAAGAATCACTTAAACCCGGGAGGCAGAGGTTGCAGTGAGCCAAGATCGCATCATTGCACTCCAGCCTGGGTGACAAGAGCAAAATGCCATCTGAAGAAAAAAAAAAAGAAAAGAAATGGATAGTTCAATGAGATAAAAAATTAGGAAGTAAAAGGAAAGGAAGTCTCATGAAGTTTTAAAAAATGATATCATATATAGTCCATACTCTCTGACCATGTAACATATTGAAAATCAACAATTAAGAAGTACTTACATGAAAGTATGCTTGGAAATTTACACATGTCCTTCTAAATGACTGAAATCAAGATAGAAATTTCAAATCCTTCAGCATTGTAGAAAAGGAAATTACAGCAAAACTTGTGGAACGTAGCTACAGCAATATTTAGAGGAAAATGTATCATCTTTCAATATATACATGAATTGACCAGCAAGAAAGATTTAAGTATATTTAAATAGAAAAGCAAAAAGCAGGTAAAGAAGTACTAAAGAGTAGACATTGATAAAAAAATTTTAAAAGTAACAGGAGCATAAATAAGGCCCAAGCCTATGTCTCTTTTTTTAATGCTAATAAAATAGGTAAGTGAAAAAAGGACTCTGCTCAGAGAACTGGAATATCCCCATATCCCTTCCTCTGCTAGACCTGTCTCTGACCACGAGGCCAGGTACTCCCCTCTGGTGCTCATGGCACCTGGATGCTCTCTACGGCCCTTGCAGTTGGGCAGCCTGTGTTCTGTACAACAGTGACAGCAATCCCGCTTGCTTGTGCCTGGCATTCCTCAGGGATACAGGACAAGCAAGGAGAGTGAAGGATGATGAGTGCTTAATCCACCACGAAGCTCTGCAAGATGTACAAGGTTCAATACACAGTGGCGTGTGGGAAGTTCAGTGAAGTTCGGTGCCAGTGAGCACTTGCTCAGCTGTCTATTCACTCAGCATGAGTGAGCACCTACCATGTGCTGTGCCAGGAAAGGCAGGAGGAAAATGGAAGCTGGGTTTTGCCATTCTGCCCTCTGAAATGTGCAGAAGAGTCCTTGTGGTGGGAGTGTTCTGCCCCACAAGATAAAGGGCTCTGTGAGTGCAGAGGCTCTTTGGACACATGGCTCAAGTGTCCCACTGTGGCCCCCAATCATATCACTCCCTTTCCTGACCCCAGAGCCCACTTGAGTGCTCTGACTCTGGGGATCTGCTCAGTCACCTGCACTGTGAGTCCTCTGAGGAGCACAGCCCAACGCCCACAGCTACAGCACTCCTTCCCTCAGGCCACCTAATCACAAGTGCATCCTCTCTGTGCCACCTGCTGCAAGCTCCTCGCCACCCTGTACTCAGGCGTGTGGGTTTTCTCCTCACACACGATCACCCCCGTCTCATGGACGAGAGTGAAGACTCAGAGAGGATAAATAACAAAGATGGAGTCAGAGTTTGACCTGGGCATTCTGATGCCAACCTCCATCCCAGGCGCCACCCTTGCCTGCCCTGGCTGTCCCCCAACCCAGATAGAAAGGCAGCTCCCTTGGTGGGGACAGGCAGTTGCCCACATGTCCCCTCAAACCTCCCCACCAGCTCTGTTTCTTGGGGCACATCCCTGCTGCCTTAATCTTACCTGCCAGCAGGAGCAAGGCTGGCAGAGGTTTATAGAACAGCCCCTCCCAGAGGAGCTGAGGCTGAGTAGGGCTGCATTAACCTGGATCTGTTCCTCCTGGGGTTCTCCTGTGCTTCAGGGTCTCAGGAAGGACGGTCACAACCTCCATCAACTGCCCCTCAGCGGCAGCTATCAGCAGGGAGGCTGGGCAGGCAGTCAGTGTGGGGAATCCATCTTCCTCTCCTTGATATATGGGGAACGGAGACGCTGACCATCAGGCCATTGGGAATTTCTTGTCTGCCTGTGATGTGTCCCCAAAGGGAATATTAATCAATTGATCCAATCCTCCACCCCATCCTTGTGGGCAGCCTGGTAAAAATGGCCTCACTGCACTCCCGGGAAGGTTGTTATTTAAGACGGGATGATCCTTCTTGAAAGCAGGAATCATCAGGCTTTGGTCCACTCTGAATGAGAATCACTACCTCTAACAGGCATCCCTGGCCAGCAGGTGGCTTGCCAGCTCCCACCCTCTGGGAGTCTCTGCTGTGCTCACACTGGGCTCTGCGCTGCTGATGTGGCCTGATAGTAGCTCTGTGTGTCTTTCCAGGGGCAGGTGAGCCATGTGGCGTCTTCCGTCCTGCCCTGTGGGTGCACCCTGGCTCAAATTCTGCTCAGGGTCCTCAGCAATGCTCCAACTGGTTTCTGTGCCAGGAAAATTTGTAGAGAACCCCTTCACCCCAAACACGAGTCTCTCCTGCTCCTGACCCTGTAGCCTCTTCTCTGGACCTCAAAAGGACCTACGGGCTGGCCAGTCTGTCCACATGCCAGCCCTGGCATTTCCAGTTGCCTCTTGGGATGACTGTGATGGAGCAATAGGTCATGTGGCTGCAGCATGGGCCTGGGAGGCCTGGAGAAGCCTGTGCCTCATTCAGGCTCTGAGCTGGCGCAGGTGCAGTGTGGTGGCTCTCAAAGGTGCAAGGTCTCAGGGAAGAAGTGGATCTGGAGTGCTCGGCTCCCAGGGCAATGCCGCCTGCAGGGGAGGCTGGAGGGGGCGAACTCTCAGGGTTCGGTGACTGATGGCCCGTTTGGTGGCTTCGGGCTGTGCTCAGCTCAGCTCTGGGCCTGTGATGTCAGGAAATCCCAGGGGGCTTTTCAAATTGCGCAGGTCCAGCCAGTGCAGCCTGGAGGGAGGCTGGAGCCCTGGCTGAAGAGGATGCCCTCCCCTGCCCACTGGGCACAGGCCTGGCCTCCTGCGAGAGGGTTCAGAGCCCTGGCAGGTGACCCTGGTAGGGGTGTGGCATCAGCCCCTCACCCTGGCACACAGAGCCCAGTGAGGAGGGGCTGGCACTGTGTGCAGAGCGTTCTCCCCTCTCCCACTGGACCTGGGACGCTTCTGTAACCTGGATGAGAGCAGTGCTTGGAGGTGATTCCAACAGCAGGCGTGCCTCTGGGTGGACAGTCCTGAGAGCCTGACCCCTTCGTTCTTGGAGCCCCAGTGGGCCGGCCCCAGGCTGCAGCCCTTCTGCTCCTCTCACTCGCCTCAGGCCCTCCATCTCAGCTGCAGCCCACCAGGAGATGCTTTGGACAGGCCTGGGGTGGGGTGAGGGCCTCCCCCACTCCACATCACTTGTCGACTCCACAGTGGCTCTGTCGGATCCAGCGTCTTTCTAGGTCCCTCTAAACAGCCCAGTCTCCGTGCTGCTGCCTCCAGCCCCTTCCCCAGGGACCCAGGGGACCTCAGCCCTCCTGCTTCTGCCCTGCTTGGCTGTGCCCCCTCCCTGCTGAGAAGCCCCTGTCTTTGCCAGTGACAAAGTTTCTGTGAACATAGGTGCATGGTGTGTCTGTGCCGACAGAGCCCACGGTCACCCAGAGCTCAGGCCACAGGGCCAGGGACCGACCTCTCATTAGTCAGAACCCATTCCCATGTCCTCAGCCAGCGTCCCCACCTTATCCTCAGGGCTATAACAGGAGTACACAGCACTAGGTTTCTGGGGGATCCACTTCAGAGGGCCCACACACTGCCTGCCAGAGTCTGCTAGGCATCCCCACCCTCATGAGCCCAGGGATCTCCAACTGCCACTCAACTCTTATCCCCAGGACCCAAGTGGATGGTAGGATGCTCCTCAGCATGTCCCCTGCCAGGAGTTCTCCCCATTCTTCCCCAAACTGAGGCCATTCTAGCGTCTCTGCTCATGGGGATGGAGAATGAGCCAGCACCCACCACGGCCACAGGCCCCTTCATCAGCAGAGAAACCATTCGGCTCTCAAGCCTGGACAGCACCGGGCTGGAGTCTGACCACCCCAGACAAGCGCAGGCCCCCAGCAGCCCTCCTGGGGGAAAGCCAGGCAGGAGAGCCACTGTTGCCTTCCAACAAAGAGATAAGTGCTCCTACCGCGGAGGAAGAAAAGCAGAGCGGCAGTGGGCCAGAGAGAAAAGCAGAAATGAGTAAGGAGAAAGAACCACAGAGGCAAAGAAATCTGCAAGGCACATTAGGGCCTGCTTTGCAAACTGCTGGACAGAAAATGTGGATACTTAGGTAAAAATGATGATTTTCTAGAGCTATGTAAATGACTAAAATTAACTCCTGAAGAATAAAAAACAGAAACTTTAACAAATGCTGCAAAGATCTTTGGCAGTTCAATAGCCATCAACCCTGATGAGACAGAGAAGAGGGAGGTGCGTGCAAACAGACACCAGAACAAAGGCCGCAATGCTGCAGATATGCAGCCCCCTCAGGCAGGGAGCATGGCAGAACTCTCACTGCGACCTGCTGTTGTCTTGGAGGCAGGGACACAGGAGAAGAGAGGAAGAGAAGATGGGTGTCACACGCGGGTACAGGGCTGGCCAACAAAACCCAAAGACTCGGCTGAAAATAAGAGAATTCTGCAGAGTTGCTGCTAACAAAAATAACATGCAAAGATCAAGGGCTTTCCCCTGCATAAACCATGACTAAATAAAGATGTAATGGAATGAAAGATTGCATTCACAAGAGCAATACATAAAATAAAAACATCTAGAAGTAATCTTGACAAGTGTGTGGAACCTGTGTAAAGAAAACTTGGAACTGCTACGGGAGGACATTAAAAGGCTGGCACGGTGATAGCGAAATGGATTCAGTTATATAACCACAGTTAAGATGGTTTGCTATTGCATAAGAAATTTACAAGGCAGAGTCCAAATATAGATGTCACAATGGAAATTTCACAAGCGATGGGATAGCGTTAGACTAATGGGGACAATGAGGGACCATTCAATAACTAATGATGGGACCCAGGACCCCCCACAAGGAAAAAATAAGGCTACTTATGATAAAGTTATTTGATGCTAAATCAATTCCAGACATAAAGTGGAAAACATGAAACCATAAAATTACTAGAAGTAAACGTGATATTTTTAAAAATAAAGACCTTTCTAAGCAACCCAAACCAAATGAATTTTTAAATGATCAATATGTTTGTTTATAAACTCTAAGACTTTGGTATGATAAAATAAACAAACAAATAAATTTGGGGGGAAATATTTGTAGCACATATGACAGCCAAGTGCTGTATTTCCTAAATGGACTAAGAGCTCTCAGGCACCAATAAGAAAAGCTACCCTAACTGAGAAATGGACAAAAATGTAAAAAAGAGTACTTGACTTCACACACAACTAAATAAACACAAAATAGAATGAGATGCTTTTTTTCATTGGAAAGTGGTGATAACATCATACTCTGTTGAAAGATGTGAAAATCTTTCTAAAAACAATTTGGCAAGATCCCTTTAAACATTTCCTTGCACAGACTCTTTGGCCCAGATTGTTTTGGGTTGTACTACCAGAAATTTATCCTAAGAACACATTTGCAAAATCTTCCAAGTAAAACTTGGATGAGTACAATTTCCTGGAGTATCGTCGGCAGGGGCCAACAGCAGGGCGCTGGTCAGCTGCGGCCCACACATGCATCCACACGTGGGTGTCCATCTCATGACACCTACGAAAAGGTGTCATAGATGCAGCACACTTCAGAAGCAAATTCAGCATGTGCACAAATCATGCTATTTGCACACATGCTGAATTTGCATAAGTGTTTTTCCGAGAGTATGCGTGAGAAACCGTCAAGTGCAGTCATCTGGGAGAGAGGAAAGACTGGGAGTGGGCTTTTACATTTCACTGTGCACATTTCATGTAATTTAATACTGTTTGAGATATATGGCGTGCAGGTATTACTTTGAATAAAAACCAAACCAAATCAACAACAGCAACAAAACAAATGGCAGACAAAGCAAAAATAAATAAACAACCCAACTCACTGCTTTTACAGAAGGTGCCAAAGATATGGAACTATTTATCCTAAGCTGTCTGGACATATTACATCATTTCAAGAGTGGTGGATTGAGTGAGCTTGGACAGCAAGACCCTGGCCCCGTGGTGTCCTAGTGTGCTAGGGGCAGACCCCTACCAGTGATGGCATGCCTTCTCTCCAGAATGTGCCTCAGCAATTTAGAGGGACTGAGTGAGTTACAGGGAAAACACCTGATTCAAATGATCTGTAAAATGGGTATTGACCAGGCCTGGTGTCTCATGCCTATAATCCCTGCACTTTGTGAGACTGAGGCAGAAGGATCACTTGAGGCCATGAGTCAGAGACCAGCTTCGGCAATATAGTGAGACTCTGTCTCTACAAAAAGTCAAAACATTAGCCTGGCATGGTGGTGCACGCCGGTGGTCCCAGCTGCTGGGGAGACTGATGTGGGGGATCACTTGAGCCCAGGAGGTGGAGGCTGAAGTGAGCCTTGATTGTGTGTATCAACCGGTCAATAAAGCATTACAATGCCTTATCCTTAATAAGTCATAAATGGCTCATGTCTCTGAGCCTTGCATTGCAGCTGGACATAAGCCCCTTGCAGGACCTCAAATCCCAGCATTGGCTGGGTAGGTTTGGGTTTGGTGGTCTCTGTAATCCCCTTGAGTGAACCTGGAGGTGCCAGGCCTCTATGGGTCTAAGACTTGAGCTCAGTTAAGGAACCCATCTAGAATGGGGTATTGAGGTATACAGAGGATATCTGGGACACAGCCGTGGGCTGGTGCCCCATGAGGGAGGCCGTAGGTCCTCCTTTCCATCCCTTCCTTCAGCAGGACTAATTGAGGCCTGAGCCCAAGCATGCACAGAGTCCCTCCTGCACTCCTGCCTGAAAAATCCCCTTGACTGACTTCCATCTGCCCCTCCGCCTGCCCCGGAGCATTGCTCAGAGCAAGAGCACCCCCAGCAAGGAAGGAGTTTCTACAGGATGTGGAAAGCAGCCTTGGCCTTCCTGTAGGACGACAGGCCTGGAGAGGCTGTGGCACTTCCCCTGCCCTTTTGTGGTTACAAGTTTCCTTCCCTCTAGGGCAGCAGCCTTGAGGAAGGATGCTTGCTGGGGGAGGCCTGGTGGCAGTAGCATGACCCTGGGAGTTCCTGGGGGTGGGGGTGGCTGGAGCCTGACCGGGGTCTGTGCTGAGCGAGCGAAATGCCTGGGCGATGCTGGCTGCGGGGCTGCAGAGCGAGGTCTTCATTGGATTTGGGAGCGCCTCTGCTGGCCCAGGCCTGGGTGGCTGCTATTGAATTAGTCAGCTAAACAGAGCAGGAAGGAGTTGTTCCCCTAATTGGATTTGATGGATCTCTTAGTCCTATGCAGATGCCAGATGCAAGATAGCTGCCCGACCTCTGCTTTGGGGTGGGCCAGGAGCTGTCCCCCCGCAGGAAGCCTCTGCAGCTGCGGTGCTGGGAGCCGGCAGCAGGACTGGGGCCGGGGCTGCATAGGGCTGGAGGGCAGGTTCTGCCACAGCAGGATAGGGAGGAAATGTGGAGCAGTGTCCCCAACTAACAGGGGTGAAATCTCCTTGTCTGCGCAATTGTCCCTCATTTAATTTTGGTGACTGAGTGCACCTCCCAATGTGCCTTCAGACCCCAATGACATCTCTAGAAGGATGGCCTCCCTCCCCACAGGTGCCAGGCTCCAGAGTCCCTCTCTGCCTCCTTCCCACCAGCCCCCACCCCGCCTGCCTCGAGCACAATTGACGTGAAGGCCCAGGTGGGAAGCACAGGCTGAACGGAGCTCCCTGCCCCTGGGCCAGGGCCGAGGCGCTCTCCAGGGCCCTGCAGTACCATGGAGCCACCACCCAAAGGGTGCCAGGGCACACTCTACCTGGTGAGAAAATGGGAGCCCCCACCCCTAACCCCCAAGTGCATTCCAGAGCAGTTGAATTCCAGTGTTAACAAAGAAACCATAAGATGCTGAATGGGAGGAAGGAAAAGCCTTTCCAACCAGGAAAGCACAGTGAAAGCAAACACAGGAGGCTTCAACTCGTTTCAAAATTTAAAAAGCAAAGCAATGCACAGGCACAGCTCACAGGCAAAGTTCAAGGGCAAATAACGCCTCCCTCGGGGAACCGCTGCCACACACACTATAACTGGAGGACCACTGTCCTTCCCGTACAAACAGCCCTTATAAATCACAAAAAAGCAGGAGAACAGAGAGGCACACGGGAGGAAAACCTGAGAACCCAGGAGACTGGCTGTGCAGCAAGAATGCATGTTGTGTTTTGTTTTACCCTCTCTGCAAGTGGGAAGAGACCAGAGGCAGCCACTCCCTAAAAAGCCCCATGCCCTGCATGAAGGATGCTGGTGTCCTGGGCTGGACAGGGAGAACATCTGAAATGCAGAGGGTGCTGGGGCCTTGTAGAGCCCAAGAGGGCTGCCAGGGGCTGAGGCTGCACCTGTGACTCCGGGCGGTGGGCGCAGCAGAGCAGGGCGGGAGGGCCTTATGGCTAAGGAGGGAATGGGAGCAGCAAAGAATGCAAGCCTGAAGGGCCCATTTTCATAGTTTCTGGTCTGCAGACCAGAGCCGCAGGGTCTCAGCGGTAGCCAGGGCGGGTGGTCACTGAGGCTAGAAAGTCTCCATAAAAAACCCCAGACCACAGAAAAGGTCCAGGGAAATGATGGGGGCTTGGGATTGTACAGAAAGAGAGAAATAAGATTGTTCTTTACACCCGCGATTGGACATTGAGAGTCACACTTGCTTTACTAGCATGGAATGCAAGTTAAAACAGTAACATATAAGATTTCATCCACAATAAAGGCAAATACGATATTTAAAAAATAACTGAACACTCCACATAGGGCATACTTCCAGGTGGAGTGGATCTGGGGACAAATTTTCTAGGCAGTAATCTTAAAAATGATCATAGTCTTTGACACAAAAATTCCCCTTCTAGGAATCTGTTTTAAGGAAAAAAATCAGAGACATGCCCAAAGATGTATGAATTTGTTCACAAAATTCAACACATAACGACACAAATTAAAGCTTAAATATATATCAGCTGTGAAATTATGGTATATCCACATATGCTAAAGTTATATTTTTTAAAAAAATTGGTAACAGAAAGATTAAGATACCGTTAAGTGAAGTGAGATACCGCTAAGTATTTGAATGTTTCAAACACACGTGCACTTCATAAAAACAAAAATTAAGGACTTAAACCTAAGGCCTGAAACTATAAAAATTCTAGAAGATAACATTGGAAAAACCCTTCTAGACACTGGCTTAGAAAAGGATTTCATGATCAAAACCCAAAAGCAAATGCAATAAAAACAGAGATAAATAGCTGGAACTTTATTAACCTAAGGAGCTTTTGCATGGCAAAAGGAACAGTCAGCAGAGAAACAGACAACCCACAGAGTGGGAGAAAACCTTCACAATCTATATAGCTGATAAAGGATTAATATCCAGAATCTTCAATGAACTCAAATCAGTAAGAAAAGAAACAAACAATCTCGCCAAAAAGTGAGCTAAGGACATGAATAGACAATTCTCAAAATAAGATATACAAATGGCAAACAAATATATGAAAATATGCTCAACATCACTAGTGACCAGGGAAATGCAAATCAAAACCACAATGCCATGCCACCTGACTCCTGCAAGAATGGCCATAATCAGAAGAAAACAGTAGATGTTGACGTGGATGTGGTGGTCAGGGAACACACTCCTACACTGCTGGTGGAAATGTAAACTAGTACAGCCACCATGGAAAACAGTGTGGAGAGTCCTTAAAGAATTAAAAGTAGAACTACCATTTGATCCAGCAATCCCACTACTGGGTACCTACCCAGAAGAAAAGAAGTCATTAATCAAAAAAGATGCTTGTACATGTGTGTTTATAGCAGCACAGTTTACAACAGCAAAACCGTGGAACCAACCCAAATGCCTGTCAATCAATGAGTGGATAAAAAATCTGTGGTATACATATACACATATATAATACACCATATTATATATGTGTGTGTATATCTATATATGTGATGGACTACTACTCAGCCATACAAAGGAATGAATTAACGGCATTTTCAGTGATCTGGATGAGACTGGAGACTATTATTCTAAGTGAGGTAACTCAGGAATGGAAAACCAAACATCGTATGTTCTCGCTGATATGTGGGAGCTAAGCTATGAGGATACAAAGTCATAAGAATGATACAATGGACTTTGGGGATGAGGGGGAGAGTGGGATGGGGAGAGGGATAAAAGACTCCAAATATGATTCAGTGTATATTGCTTGGGTGATGGGGGCACCAAAATCTCACAAATCACCACTAAAGAACTTACTCATGTAGCAAAATACCACCTGTACCCCAATAACTTATGGAAAAAAAATTCAAGCCAAGGAAGTCAGGAGGGTGCCTGCCAAAGTGAGCAGAGGTCTGGTCAGGGTGGAGTGGCAAGGTCTGTAGATAGGTTATTTTCTCAATAGCTTTTTGTGTTTTCCAAATTTTTGCCAATGAAAATGTATTTATTTTGTAATTATATAAAATAATGTTATTTTAAAGTTAATCACAGAATCAAACTGCTGGAGCAAGAAAGAAAGAATTGGAGAGTAAAGGCTGTTTGCTGAGGTCTGCTCTGAGCAGGAGCCTTAGACTTCCCAGAAACCCACAGCCTTGTGCACAGCAGCTGGGTTCTAGAGGTGGAACCCCTGGGAGTTGAAATAATCAACCCAGGGAGCAGGCTGAGAGGCAGCACAGCCCGTTCTCAAGCACACCTGTCTTCTCTACTCTGCGTGCCTATGCAAACCTTCTATTTTCAAATGAAAAAAGCCTGAAACAGAAATGTACAGCACTGAAAGCTTACATTAGAAAAGAGGAAAAGTCTCAGATTAATCACTGAAATTACTACCCCAAGAAACATGAGAAAGAAACACAAAATACACTCAGAGCACCACAGAGTGAAGGAAATAATAAAGAGCAACAGTTGATGAAATTGACAACAGGAAAACAATAGAGAAAAACAAGGAAATAAAAATCTATTTCTTGTTTCACAAAGATAAAACAAGAGAATACTCAAATCACCAACATCAGGGATAAAACAGATTTTACAGATCTTGCAGCCATTTTAAAGACAGCAAATGAATGCTATAAACAGTTTTACTCTCATAAATTCAACAGTGTAGAAGAAATGAACCAATTCCTCAAAAACCACGAATGACCAAAACTCAACCAATATGAAACATGCAACTTGAATAGTCTTATAACAATTAAATAAATTGAGTGTGAAATTTAAAAGAAATCATTAGGCCCAGATGGTTTCATTGGAGAATTCTACCACACATTTATGAAGAACTAACACCTATTTTACAAAATCTGTCTTTAAAAAAATAGAAGAGGAAAGAACACTTGCCAACTCATTTTATGAGGCTAGTCCTGATACCAATACCAAAGACAATACATGAAAATACAAGTACAGACCAACATTTCTCATGAACTTCAGCACAAAGATTGTCAACAAAATATCAGCAAACCAAATTCAGCAACATTTAAAAGAATAAGTGGGAGGATTCACTGTTTGAAATTAAAGCTTACTAATCAAGACGGTGGGGTATTGGCAGAGGGATGGACACGCATAGATCAATGGGACTCAGAAACAGACTCACGCAAATATGCCCAGCTAATCTTCCACAAAGGTACCAAAGTCATTCATCAGAGGAGGGACAGGCTTTCCAACAAATGATGTGGGAGCAACTAGACATCATAGCAAAAATAATGAGTTCATATCTTATACAAAAACTTACTCAAAATGGATCATGAATGTAATTGTAAAGGTATCAACTTTTTTTTTTTTTAATAGCAGAAAATGTTTGAGATCTGGAACTATCCAGGTTGTTAGAATTGACATAAAAAACAATTGGACTTTCTTAAAAGTAGAAGATTTTGTTCTGTGAAAGAGTCTGTTATGTGAATGAAAAGACAAGCTACCGACTGGGAGGAAATATTTGCAAATTACATATCCGCTGAAGGCTTTTGACGTCTAGAATAAAGAACTCTGAAAATGCGGTAGTAAACAAACAAACAAGCAAATTAGGAAACAGGCAAAAGATATGAAGAGTTATTTCATATAAGAGCACACGCAGATAACAAATAAACCCATGAAAACATGTTTGTTATCATTACTCATTAGGGAAATACAAGTTAAAATTGCATGGAAATATCATTATATACACATCAACATGGCTAAAATAAAAACCAGTGACAACCCCGCATGCTGGTAAGGTTGTGGAGAAACTGCATCACATATATGTTGCTGGTGGGAATGTAAAATGTTAAAGCCACTCCAGAAAACAGTTTGTTAGTTTCTTATAAAACTAAACATGCAACTGACATGTGACCCAGCAATTGCACTCCCAGGCATTTATCTCAGACAAATGAAGACTCGTAGTCACGCAAAAACCTGTTAGCTCATAGTAGCTTTGTTCATAGTAGCCCAAAACTGGGAGCTCTTCAGAGAGCCTTCAGTGGGTGAATGGTCCAGCTGTATTGCATCCACACCGTGGAATCCTACTCAGCATTAGAAAGCGATCAACGGCTGGTACATGGGACAACTTGGATGGAGCTACAGGGACCTGGGCCGAGTGAAAAAAGCCAATGCCAGGAAGTTACACAGACCACCTGTAGTGGTCTTCTTCTGCAGTGGTTTTCAGACCACCTGGATCTTATGAATTCAGATCTTATGAATTCTGAAAAATCTACATGATGACCATGGGCTTCTGCTGATAAATTCTCAGCAGGGTTTTTTCACCTCTCTCCTCTCAGCACTGAGGTTCAAAATGGCTGGTTTTCTTTGTTATACCCTTGGGAGAGGCAGATTTATTTCCAGTTGACCCTCACTTTGAGCAGATAGCTGATTGAGGGGTGGAGGTCTCAGCTCTGTGGTGATTTCCCATAGAAATCTGGGCCTGTCATGGGCTTTGACTTCTGCCCTCTGCCCACCAGGAAGTCATGAAGCTTGAAGTTCAGCTTCCCGTGACTGGCAGATTCCTCAGGCCACGCACTGGTGTCAGGCCTTGGCTTGCTTTTGGGTGTCTGTATTCTCTAAATGTTTTGACTTGAGAAGTTCTTGCTTTTTGGCTAAATCTTTAATACATTTAAAATATATTATTTATATATTTTGTCCAGGTTTTCAGTTGTTTTCAGTGCAAGAGCTGATCCAGGTGCCTAGCTCACCATGTTATTAAAAAGTGTACAGTACAACTCAATTTTTAAGTTTCCAAATTGTATAATTCTTAAATTATGAAGTGTATTTTGTCATCAGGATTTTGAAAGATCTGAGAGACCTGTCTTATCCCCAGAAGTAACTGATGTGCCTTCCTTTCTGCTCTGCTTCTGTTACCTGGCTCCACCTGTAGCATGTATTTTAACATATGTAATTCGTAACCTGCTGGTGCCAGAGTAGGATTCACTTCACTTCCACAGTGTTCTGTGCAGAGGCAGGGAGTCCTGGAACCCTCTGTGTCCCAGACCCCAGTTCTCACTTTGTTTGTGTCATGAGCCTCTTTAAGAATCTGATGAGGCTGGCTGCAGTGGCTCACACCTATAACGCCAGCACTTTGGGAGGCCAAGATGAGAGGATCACTTGAACCCAGGAGTTTGAGACTAGCCTGGGCAACATAGGGAGACCCTGTCTCTACAAAAACAAATTTTTTAAGTTAGCCAGGTATGATGGCATGTGTCTATGATCCCAACCATTCAGGAGGCTGAGGTAGGAGGATCACTTGAGCCCAGGAGGTTAAGGCTGCAGTGAGCCGTGACTGTATCACTGCATTCCAGTCTAGGCAACTGAGTGAGATTCTGACTCCAAAAGAAAACAAAAAAATCTGATGAAAGCTAGACAGTAGCTTACCTACCACAAGCAACAGACATAGTTTCTGTTGGGTACAGTTTCAGGAGACCTGTGGGTCCCCTGCAGTGGGATCCCCTAATACTCTGACTCCCCCACCCCTCTCTACAGCACTTCCCTGCGTTTGCTGCTGGCAGAACAAGAGGCAACTGGGGCTAGCACGGGCCAGTCAGCTCATCTGTGGGTGTTCTGTGGTGAACCCGCTGTGCCTGTGTCACATACCAAGGGCATGACTAAGAGCTACTAATGCACAGTCAGAAGTGGCCCAGCCCTGGCCCCCACCTCCTCCCAGGCTCCTCTGAGCCTCAGTAGAGACTATGGCCAAGCAGTGAGGTCTCTGGTGGACATCTGGACCTGCAAGCCATCCAGAGCATTGCCCTTGGCAGCGGCGAGATGGTCAGGTCAGCACCTGGTTCTTTCCCAGCTCAGGGACACTTCTTGCCAGAATGGGAGCTTCTCAGGCCAGGGCCTCTCTTGCCAGTGCAGACAGTCATGCCTGGCACCAAGTCCAACAGGCGGGCAGGAGACTGCAGACCACAGCTGTTCAAGTGGGGGCCTCCTCTCTGCCCTATGACGCCCTCTCAGCCTTGATGACATTGCTCGGGGGCCTTCTATCTCTGGGACACCAGAGATAGGGACAGGGAACTGGGAGCAAAAGCAGTCACATGTGCTTGGGCACCATGAGTGCCCACAGGAGCCAGAGGAGCAGACGGGAACAGGTGGGGACTGCAGCCCAGGACCAGCCAGTGGGGCTTCCGCAGTGCCTCGTCCTGTCCCCCCGCCCTGTGCCTCACTGCTGGGAAAACAGCCACCCTTGACCACCTGCCCGCCAGCCCCTGCCGCAGAAGACACTCTGAGAAGCAACTGCTAGAATTTTCTCAGGGCTAATAGCAGTCGCTGGCTGTCTCCAAAGCACACTCAGTTGTCCTTGGGGCTTGGCCAGCCCCACACTTAGGAGGGACAAGGCCCAGAGCACACAGGCTCAGCTCTGCAGCATAGGGCTTCTGTCCTGAGACCTCCCCAAGCCTCCTTCCAGCGTGACTTTCTGTTTTTGGAGTATTCACTTTGTGACTGTGTAGTCAAAAGTCATCTTGACAATAGAGCATTCTCCCAAACTGGACCTTCTCAGGGTCTGTGCTCCGAGGGTGATGCCAGCAGGGCTGCTGCCTGGGCACCTCCCAGCAGTTTTGACACAGCCCCCATGGACCCCCACCTCGAGGAGGTTGGGACAGCCTGGGGAGCCTGGGCCTGGATTCACGGAGGCCCCGCATGAGTCCAGCCTGCTCCAGCCGACTCTCTCTGGGCCTCCATTTTCTTGCCTGGGATGGGAGGAAATGATTCCCCCAGCTCATAATAATGATCATGTTTATGCCAGATCATCGTTCCCAGGATTTCCCCAGACCTCCACGTGGCTGGGAGAGGAGCAAGTTCTCCAGCTCCCTGGTACTCTCAGGGATCACGCATGCCACCACCAGCCCTCCCATGACGGCTGCACCTTGGCGCTGCCTCCAGGGTGGGCCGGGCTGCAGGCGTTCACCCCAGCCGGTGGGAACTGGGGTAAAGGAGGCCAATTCAGGCGAGTCCTCTGCACCGGGAGCTCATCCTCTGCTGGCCCGATTTCCTGATCAGTGCTATATCAGCCTGAGCGCCTGAATCCAGAGCCCACCCTCCACTTGGGTGGGAGCATGGCTGCTTCCTGTCAGCCCCAGCGGTTGTGACTGGGACCGGAGAGTCTCCTGCAGCTTGAACCACTGTCCCAGCCTGCCCACCCCCGGCCTCCTGTGCTCCAGGCAGGTGTGGCTCTCCCTGTGGCAGATCCTACTCTTGGTCAGGGCCTCTCCGTCCTTCCCCCTGGGGCAGGCCTGGCCTCTGAGGGTGGGTGGGGGGAAGGAAGGGGCATTGCAGCTGCAGCTGCTGCATCAGGAGGGGCCAGGAGTCCCTGAGGGTGAGTCCAAGGCGCAGCAGGGATCCCAGTGTTGATGTTCAGCACATGCGGTGTCCTTGTCTTGCCCCAGCTACAGACTCCATGTCCAAAAGCTCAGGGAGGGAGAGCAGAGGTTTCTTGGGGACAACAGCTGAGGCTGGGGCCGGTGTGCTGGCTCACAGGCTCTGAGGCTGGGGAGCAGTGACGTCATGCTGCTGCAGTGGGAGCCTGCTGGCGAATGGCCCACAGCGGCTGCATCCCTGGCCAGCCCTCTCTCACTGGAGGCCTGGACCCACCCCTGTCAGAGAGGAGCACTCCCCCTCTGCTCTGTGCTCCCTTTCTGGCTGCCTGGCAGCACAGTGGCCACCTCCCTGGAACCCATCCCAGCATAGGGCTGGGGCCTCAGGGCAAATGGGGGAAGAACCAGGGGCCCTTGGTGATATGGCCCGGAGGTAGCCTTAGCTGGCACTGGCCACTGGAATTAGGCAGACACCGGCCCCTCCACCCACCGGAAGATCTCAGGCACACCTGCCCAGCCAAAAGCAAGTAGGCCAGGGGG
This sequence comes from Cheracebus regulus, assembly GCA_963574635.1. Taxonomy (NCBI): domain Eukaryota; kingdom Metazoa; phylum Chordata; class Mammalia; order Primates; family Pitheciidae; genus Cheracebus; species Cheracebus regulus. The sequence goes on along the minus strand of CAUYQU010102625.1, from coordinate 21,730 downwards.
TGGGGGTGCCAGAGCGACCATAGGGAGAGATGCCAGGAGCTGTAGAGACAAGAGGAGTCCACGGCCCAGCCTGGGGCAGAAACTTGGAAGCTGGGGCAGCCATCTAACTAGAAGGGACAAGGAACAGAAGTCAGCTGTGGGCTTGGCAGTGTGCTGGACAGAGGGACTCAGGACGCACCTTCTGATGGGATTATAGGGGCTCCATAATGCATTGGCCACAGGTGGATGAGGAAGAAGACACCTCAGGGCTGTTGTGGAAGTCCCAGAAGGGCTACGCCACCCCCATGGCTGACTTTGAGCCCCACCCCACCTGGTTCACAGACCGTGGGCCCTAGTCATGTCATCTGTCTAGGCCTTTTTTAAAAACATTTTTTATTTTGAGAGAATGTGCATACAATTTATGCATGCACTTGTAAGAAATGATAGAGGCCTCACGTACCCTTTACCCAATTTCCTTCAGTGACAACATCTTGCAAAACTACAGTACAGTATCACAGACAGGATACTGACATCCGTAGAGTCAAGGCTCCTTACCACCAGAAGCCGACCGCAGCCACACCCACTTCCTTCCCTCCCCAGCCCTTCGATTACCCCTGGCAGCCACTCACCACTTCTCCATTTCTTCAGTTCTGTCATTTCAAGAATGTTATATAAATGGAATCATCGCAGAAGAAAAGAGCCCCTAACTTCCCAGCAGCACTGTCTGGACTCTACGACACAGAGTTGGAGGGGATGATCAGTCTTGGTGACCTGCCCCTCTCAGGGAGTTACAACGCATTCATTTCCATGACCAGTGTAAGAAAGAATCGCACACTTGGTGTCTTAAAACAACAGAAATTTATATTGCCATAGTTCTGGAGGCCAGAAGTCTGCAGTCAACACCACGGGGCTGAAATCGAGGTGCTGGCAGGGCTGCAGTCCCCCTGGGTGCTCGGGGCAGGACCCATTCCTTGCCTCTTCTGCTTTCTGGTGGGCCCACATTCTTCTGCTTGTGGCAGCTGCACCCAATGTCTGCCTCCGTTGTCACACTGACTCCTCTTCTGTTGTGTGCTAATAAGGGCACCTGTGATGGCATTTAAGGCCCACTCAAATAATCCAAGATGAGCTTTTCATCTCAAGGTTCTTGACTTAACCACACCTACAAAGACCCTTTTTCTTACAAGGTAATGTTTATAGGTTCCAGGATTCGGACCTGATATTTTTGGGGGGCCATTATTCTGTCTGTTATGTACCATATCCCTTGACTAGGAATTGAAGGATAAGGGAGCCCCATCTTCTTGGTCACTACCAAGAGGGAAGCTTCCAGCAAATGGAGGTGGGGACAGAGTATAAAGGAAGGGAGCAGGTTGTGAATCGAATGCTACAGACGCTCATGGTTCTTGCCAAGTTTCAGTATATTTTCTTGAACAACTGTTTCTTCCTCTGCTATATGCCACAGGATAATTTTAAGAGGCTTTGAGCTTTAAATGTTTGGATTTAAAAAAACGATTTTTATCTGTCATGTTTATTTTGCTGGGAGTGAATCTATAGAGCTCCTCCTGGGGCTGTTCCCAGCACAGAATCATGTCTGTTTTTAGTATTCTTTTTCCTCTTTTTCTGTCTTCCTTTTGCATTAATCAAGTATTCATGATTACATTTTACATTACATCTATAACTCTTTGTTTTATTATCTGAGTGTTTGCTTTAAGTTTTATAGTGTAGGTCTTTAACTGATCACAGTCCCTTCAAGAGATTTCGGCATCACAGGACTTAAGCAGAGTCTGGAATTTTTTATAGTGAGATACTTCCCCCTCTCTTCTCCCTGCCTTTATCCTATTGTTGTCATACTTTACTTTTACCTATCATAGACCCCAATATACATTGTTATTGTTTTTTAAAGAATTAATTTTTTAAAAGAGACCTAAATAATAAACTTACCTATGTAGTTTCCACTTGTAGTGATTTTCATTCCTGTTTGTACATCCAGATATTCATCCAGTATCACTTTGCCTGATGGACTTCTTTTAACATTTCTTGCAGACAAGATCTGCTGGTGATGATTTCAGCTTCTGTATGTCTGAAGAAGCCTTGATTTCATCTTCATGTTTGAAAGGCATTTTTTGCTAGGTATGCAATTCTCTGATGACAGTTTTGTACAGTCAGTGCTTTAATGATGTCCGTCCACTGACTTCTTGCTTGCATTGTTTCTGGCGGAAAAGCTCTTATCTTCATAATCTTTGGTCCTCTTGATGAAACGTGTCCTTGTTTTTCTGGCTTCTTTGAAGATGTTCTCTTTGTTGCTGGTTTTAAGCAATCTGATCATGATTGCACCTTCATTAGTTTTCTTCTGGCTTCTTGTGCTTGTGCTTATGGTTGGCTGTGCTTGCACTGGGGTTTAAAGTGTTTGTCCAATTTAAAAACTCTTCAGCCACTACTTCTTCAGATATTTTTTTCTGTTCCCACACTCCTTTGGTCACTACAATTCCAACATATATTAGGCTACTTGAAGGTTTTCCCTCAGTTTGCTGATGCTCTTTTCATTAATTTGTATTCATAATTCTTTGTGTGGTTCATTTTGGGTAGTCCTTATGGCAATGTCTTAAGTCCACTAAGCTCCTTTGTAATGTCTAATCTGCCGCTTATGTTATCGAGTGTACTTTTTGTCTCAGACATTGTAATGTTCATCTCTAGAAGTACAATTCAGGCACTTCTTAGACCTTTCATATCTCTCCTTAACTTATTTTTAATTTTGTGTTTTGGAATTATAGATTCACAGAAAGTTGAAAAAAAAAAAGAATGAATGCTTGCACAAAAATTCAGGAAAGTAGAACTAGGATTGATGACTAGAAGACAAGGGAAGCCCATTTTAGCTCAAAATAAGGATGTGGTTCCTGTCAGAGAAGCCCCCAGAAGGAATGGGCTGCCTGACATATGATGAGTTCCCTTTCAACAGGGATTTGGCAGAGCCTAGATGCCTGATTGACAGAAGGGCTGTGGTAAGATTTGTGTATTTAACACAGAACCAGTTTGGAAGGTCCCCTCAGTGAGTTGTAGATCTGCTCCAGGGGATGGCACCTATAAATTATTCACCAGAAATGGAAAAGTGGGCCCCTGGTTGCAGGGAAGGCAGAACTTCTCCCCTTCTCTGACCCTCAGACTTTGCCCCTCCCCAGATCACAAGGATGAAGTTCCCTCCTGTGGAAAACGTTCTCCCAACCTCTTCTTACCCTCAGCATCTGCTTTAGTTTTGGGTTTCAATGTGCTCACCTTCAGAGGCTGCAATTCTCTTTGGTCCAGTCCAGTTATGGCAGCTGGGCTCTCCTTTGTCAGACACTAGCTTCACTGGACACTCTAGCAATTAGGAGTGGCCACATGACCACAGTTCAGTCAAGATAAGAAGAAGCTATTGGCAAAAGGACTTTGGCTTTCTGAAAAACAAGGGAAGTGGAAGAAGACATTTTGCTGGTGCCTTCTCTTCCCTTTGTGATACATGTGATGCCTGGGGCTGCAGCAGCCATTTTTGAAGCATGAAGGAAGGTGAAGGGACTGTAGAGATAGGAGCCAGGACTCACAGAGTTTAACTGCAACAGGCACCTGGAGCCGCCCACCTCCCCATTCTCTGGAGGTTAGATTGTTAGTTCCTTTATTGTTTAAGCCTGGGGTTAACAAATTTTGGCCCCAGGTGGGTGTGTCCTCTGCAAGCCACACTCAGTCCAAATCCCTGCCACACCACCCCGGGCCTGAGACTCAGGACTAGGTGGGGCTGCAGGGAGCCCCCACCTGCTCCATCCATGCACATGAACCGGCTTAGGAGAAGGCAGTGCCCATCTCGGCTGTGCTCCCACTTCTCTGTGTCAGCCAGAGGGGCCACCCTCTCTGGGCCTAAGTCACCCGCCTGGGACCTGAGAGAAGGGCCTGGAAATGTGCTCCGGTGCTCCACGGGGCCAGGAGGGAGTGGAGGCACCAAGGGCTCATCCTCTACCCAAGAGATGGGACAGAAGGTGCACAGACGGGCCAGGTGGACAGGGTTCCCTCCTGAGACCAAGGCAGAGTCCCCGGAGCAGGAGATGGTGGCCCCCATTTAAGGAGACCACAAGGGAGGAGGAGAAGGGCAAGATGGTAAGTTCCTGACCCCTATGACTAACCCACCCAGGGAGAACTGTGTGCCAGAGCTGGGTGGTTGCTTCTGTGTGCCAAAGCCTGGAAGACACAGGTGCTCCGTGTCCCTGCTCAAGTCTGTCCCTACCAGCCACAGGACATGCAGCCAGTCAGCCAAGCCCTACATAGGGATGGGACCCAGTGCCCAGACCTCAGCTGCAGCAATGTTCAGCTTAGGGGCTCTAGGGCAGGGCCAGTATCCTCCTCCAGCCTCCCTCGCTCCCTGGCACAGGTCAGCAGGGACTTCTGTCTGTGCAGGGTCCCACCCAGGTCAGCACTGGTCCTTTGTGGGCCTTCCCTGATGGCTCACCAGGGTAAGGAAGCCCCTTCCAGGACCTCACCCCATGAGGTCTGTGCCTCCCCTGTGGCACTGCCCCAGTCTCCCTGAAGTCAGGCTGGCATGCATCCTGTGTGCACGTGGGAGCCTGCCAGGCAGCCCCAGCAGCCTCTGACCTACTGTGGGCATTGGGCGCCTGTGGGAGCTGGCCATGCCAGGGACAGGCTTGAGACCCCAGCTCACCCTGTCCTGGCAGGAAGCAGTGCCTGGCCAGCCCTCTGTCTCTGCATTCCAGACTCTCCAAGAAACTGAATTGCAGCTAGGGGTGGCTGGGGTGGCCCAAGCAGGAGGCTTCCCTGGGCAACAGTGGAAGAGATATTTTTAGGGTCTGCTGTGTTTTTCATAAGAAAATATTTTTAGACCAAATTCATCCTAGGCAACAACATGTAGTTTCTAGCTAATTATGCAATTAATCATCAGGGTTGGGATGGTGTGGGAGAGCAGGTAAGGAGCGTGCCAATGCCATTCCACCAATGGGGACACACTCAGGAGGGCCACAATCACCGAGAGCATGGAGCACACTAAGTCTGGGGCACCTGCCACCTCCCTCCCTCAGACTAGCTGGGCCCTGAGCCTGCAGGAAACCCAAGCAGTCTAGCGAGGGCTGGGGGATTTCCCCACAGCTGTAGATCCTCCCAGAGAAAAAGAAAGGCGCAGTCGTGTGGTGAGGGCTGCTCCTCTCCTGGGAGGTGGGACACCCAGTAAAAGACTGGACCCTTCTGCCCCTTTTCTCTGGGGCCACCAGCAGTGTGCTCCTGGCCATGTGGAAGTCACAAGCCTGGGAGCCAATGCTTGCTTGGTAACCCCATGGGGCCCAAAGGTCCAGGGGCACAGCACTCAGGTATGTGGGTCATGCCCTGTGAGAGGGTGGCTATGATCCCTCCAGGGACAGCCCCCAGCACCGGACCCTGATATACCCTGACTCAAGGTCACCATCTCTTTCCAATTCATACAAAGTCTCCATGAAGGCATTGACAGTTCCAGATCGTTCCTGGCCAGCCCTGCTGAGCCTGTGCATGTTGGGTGAAGCTACACCCAGGCAAACGGTGTAGGCTCCTCACCCAGAATTCTCCCGAGGACACCCCGGCACACCTGAAATCAACCGGGTTTCCCTCCTGCATTAACCCCCATGGGGTCACTGTGAGGAGACAAAGCTTCCAGCTGCTTTGGCCACAGCAGAGAAATCCCCCTGAAATTCAGAGACAGAGCCTCACCTCAGGCCATCACAGCCCCTACAGGAGTCGGCTGCTGGATCCTGTCCCAAGTCGGTACCCCCTGGGGCCCTTCTCGCCTGTTTATCTTTCTTGCATTAGAAAGCTCAAATCTCCACCGCCAAAACCCCTCCTGGCACCCTCTACAGCTTGCCCCATCCCTGGTGGCCTCCCGTCCTCCCTTTTGTACCCCAGAAAGCCTCTCGTCATCCTTGAGTCTTCCTCCTTCTTGGGCCATGGGCATCACCAACCTTGCTGGCTGCCCTGCCCACACACAGCGTCCTCTCTCCATCCCTGTGCCTACGGTCTGCTGCCCTCAGGCCTTCAGGAGGCCTTCTGCCCCAGCTCCCTCCTCCAGTCTTTGGAATCAGTCGGCACTCTCAGGATGTCCTCAGTACGGAGGGCCCTTCCCAGGGAAGTGGCGGCTCTCCCCAGGCTTGGCAGTAAGCGAGGTCGGGAGTTTCCCATGTGACAGCTGTGGCTGCCTCCCAGGCCCAGTCCTGGTGATCAGCTGCAGGGCCTCGCCACGGAACCCTCAGTACCTCGTTTTCCCTTGATTGTGACAGAGGGACAGAGGGGCCTTGCTGGAGCGGGTACTTGAGCTTTAGGGGCAGGAACAGGAGTATTCTCCCACCCGCTCCCTCAGCCTGGCCAAGCACAGCAGGCGCTGAACAGAGCTGAAGACCAGCACCGCGGCAGGTCCAGAGGGGGCTGTGGCAGTGGCAGAGCAGGCCTCCGCCTGAGCGTGTGCTGGGGGCCGAGCGTGTAGCCCTCTGAAATCCACAGGTTGAAACCCTCCCCCCTGGGGCGATGGCATGAAGACACGGGGCATATGGGAGGTGACGAGGCCACAGGGCATTCCCCCTGGTGAATGGGACCTCAGAGAGCTGCTTTGCCCACCACGTGAGGACACAGGAGATGGCACCAGGGATGAGCCAGGAGAGGCCGCACGCACAGTGGATCTGCCAGCGCTTTGCATGGCCCTCCAGCCTTTGGAACTGCCAGATGTTTGTTGTTTCAGCCCCGACTCTATGGTACTTTTTAATAGCAGCCCCAGGACGAGGACAGTGGGAGACTTTCTGCCTACAGATATTCTTTTTGTTCAGAAGAAAAACAAAACAAAACAACAACAACAAACAAGTAAACAAGACCAGGCTCAATTCTGAGTTTAAAGGGGATACACATTTTGGAACAAAATGACCCATGAGTCAAAAAGTACCTGGCAGTGCTCAACAGACGGCAGTTCCTAGAGACTGAGCTGTGGCCGGGCCTTCCCTCCACCCGGTCCCGCCGGTAGGCGTGTCGCTGGCCTGGGGACAGCCCCAGGCTCAGAGAGCAGGCCCGGCCAAAAGGTGTCTGTTCAGAATGCTTCATTCAGCCGCAAGAGTGGGGGTTGCTGAGACAGAGAGGGTAGAACTGGCCGAGAGAGGGGGTCAGCCTCCTGGGGTGGGGCCCAGGCCCCGAGTCACTGTCAGGTTCCACCGAGCAGGCGAAATCTCCTGCTTGCAAGGCGTGGGCCCGCGGGAGCCGGGGAAAGCGGAGCTCGCTGGCTCGTCGCCCTGCGCCTAGCTGGTGGCCTCGCGGCCGTGCCGCTGTGTCCCGGTAAGCCGGCCTCCTCCCCGATAGTCCCAGAGCCTCCTGCCTTTGCTCCTGCCTCTGTCCAGCGCCACTCAGCCTGAAAGGCCCCGGCCACTGACCTCTCCTGGTGCAGCCCTCCCCAGATCCCAGCCCGCCTTAAGACGCTACCCTCTGCCGTGCACCGTTCCTCTGGTTCCTCCGCGCTCGACCCCTGTCCCCTCCCCAGCCTGAGCCTGCTGAAGTCCTTGTTACCTGGGACCTGATTTCCTACTCAGGCCACTCTCCCTGGGGCAACCTGAGTGGGCCGGTCCTGGGGCTGTGCCCGGCCCAGCTGGGGTAGGTGGGTACCGTCACTCACGCCCCCCCGCTGACGCAGCAGTCCCACAGCCTGACCCAAAATAGAGTGGGCTGAGAAACCAGAGTGGTGACAAGGACGAGGCGGCCCAGCTGTTGGGAAAGCAGCATCCTCACCTCCTCCCTGCGTGTTCAAATCCAGCTGGAGCCTCATTTCCCTGGAGAGGTCTCTGTGCGGCCTCCGCCCTCCACGTGGGCTCCTGAGTGTTTGTGCCCGTGAGGCGGAGGGTGAGAGGAGGAGGCGACACTGCGGAAGAACAGGAACAGATGAGAGGTGCTGCTTTCAGAGGGGAAAAAGCTGAACCCTAGCTGCTGCCAGAGGGTGGTCCCGGCATCAGTAAGAGAAGCGAGTGACGCCCCTCGGCAATGGGCCCGGGTGGCAAGGGTGGACTCAGCTGGCTTTCCCCCACCCATGTCAGCCCCTTCGCGTGGGCCTCAGGACAGCGAGCTCACTCCCAGGACTTTGGACTTTTGCCATCCTGCTTGGATGGGCTCTTCCTCTAGGAGCCTGCAAGGGCCCTCCTCTCCCTGCGGGCCCCAGCAAGTTCTCAGGCCTCCCTAGGGCACCCCTGCTCACGGCACCCAGTCCGGGGCTCCTCTTTGGTGCTTATCTCCGGAAAATATGCCTGGACTTGTTTCTTGTTGGGCTCTCAGTTCTCAAAATTGGAAACTTCTCCAGGACAGGACCCCGTTCCAGTGCTGTGTCCCCGGCACCTGGAACAGTGCCTGGCGCACACTGGGGCTATTAAGCATTTCTTGCACGAATGGACGGATGGCTAGAAAAGGGTCAGACTCAGCTGTGAAGGGCATTTACTTAGCCATGTGTTAAAAATAAAACTCTAATTTGACCCAATATCATGATCTAACTCCACTGGAAGGAAGTGGAGAGGGAAGGGTGTGTGCCTGCGGGGGTGGGGGCTGTGGGAGGGGATGTAAGGGAACAGGACTGTCATTTACCCTGGGAAGAAGTCCATCATTCAGTTCATGCCTACAATGAAAAAACCAAGAACCAGCAAAGTAAGCATTTTACTTATAATCATAAATGTGAGAAGGAACAGCCAACAGACTCACATGGAATGCTTCTAGGGATGGAGATTAGGACGGCGGACTGTCATTTTTCTTTATAAACCTTGTAATATGTTGAAATGTTTTAGGCAATGTCTACATATTGCTCGGATGAAGTGTAACAATTAAGTAAAAAGTTGGATGCTTTATAAGATGTCATTAAATTCACAGGTTGGTTTCATTTTGTTAAATCTTCTAGGCAACTTTTTTTAGTGATTTCTTTTTTATTTAATTAAACTTTTTATTTTGAAATAACTATAGATTCACACACAGTTCTAAGAAGTAAAGCAGAGATATCTTGTATACTTTCCCCCTAGTTTCCTCTAAAGGTAACATCTTATAAAACTACACTACAATGTCACAACCAGGATGCTGACATTGATACCGTGGAGAGACAGAACATCCCCTGCCCACCAGGATCCCTCACATTTCTCTTTTATAGCCACCTTCACTTCCCACCCAGCTCCCTCGAGGAGAGGAATCCTTGTCCCAACCCCACCCTGTCCTCCGCCCGGGACCATTACTCTAACCTGGTCTGCATTTCTGTTAAACCTTAGTTACTTTTCACCATTTTCATATAGTGTTATCATTTCAAGTATGTTATATAAATCGAATCATTCAGTGTGTATTGTTTTGGCACTAGCTATTTCACTGAGCATGATTATCTACAGGTTCACTCAGGTTGATTCGAGTAGCAAGAGTTTGGTCCTTTTTCCCGCTGAGCAGTAGTCCATGCTATGGATGTACCATAGTTTGTTTAAACCATTCACCCGATAAAGGACATCTGGGGTGTTCCCAATTTTCAACTACTTCCTAAAGAGCTTCTATGAACTTTCATGTACAGATTTTTGCGTAAGCATAAGTCTTCATTTCTCTGATAAAAATGCCCAGGAATGCAGTCACTGGGTCAAATGTTAGTTTTTAAAGAAACTGACAAACTGTTTTCCAGAGGGCCTTTATCATTTTACATTCTCACCAGCAATGTATGAGTGTTCATTCTGATCAGTGTGTATGGTTTTAATTTACACATTGTTGGCAGTCAGTTTTATGTGCTTATTTGCCATCTCTTTGGTGAAAGATCTCTATTTCTGCCTGTTTGCTAATTGGATTTCTTGTTGTTGTGTTCTGATAATTCTTTCTGTATTTTAGACTATTTCTTTGTCAGATATGTGGTTTGCAAATACTTTCTCCCAGTCTGTATTGTCTTTTCATCCTCTTTATAGGATCTTTTGCAGAGCAAAAGTTTTTCATTCTGATCAGTCCAACTTATCAATTTTTCTTTTTATGAATTTTGCTTCTGGCATCAAATCTAAGAACACTTTGCCTAGTCCTAAATCCTGAAAAGCTTCTATTATTTTCTTGCTAAAAGTTTTATAGTTTAAAAATTTACATTTAAATCCATTATCCTTTTTAAGTTAATTTTTAAAAATCAGATGTGAGATTTCGATTGAGGTTCAGGTTTCTGTTTGGTTGGTTTTTGCCTACAAGTGCCTGATTTCTCCAGCACCATCTTTGCTTTGCTGAATTATTTTTGCACCTTTGTCAAAAATCAGCTGGACCTATCGGTGTGGGTTTATTTCTGGGTTCTCTCCTCTGTTCCATTGATCTATGTAAACAACTAACTCTCTACCAATGCTACACAGTCTTGATAACTGTAGCTAAGTAATATCTTAAAATCACATAGATAGATTCCTCTCATTCTATTCTTTTTCAAAATTGTTTTAGCTATTCCAGTTCCTTTGCATTTCCATGTAAATTTTAGAATGTCATCTATATCTTCAAATAGTCTTGCTGATATTTTGACAGTAATTGTGTTAAACCTGAAAACCAACTTAAAGAGAATTGATATTGTCCCATGTTGAGACTTCCAATCTGTGAACACAGTATGTCTCTCCATTGTTTAGATTTTTAAAAATTTTCTTTACATTTCTTTCATCAGCATTCTGTAGTTTTTGGCATACAAGTCCTGAACATGTTTTGTTAAATTTATACCTAAGTATTTCATTAATTTTAGTTACTATAATTTTTAATCCAGTGTTCCTCTGTTCATGCTAGTGTATGAAAATTCACTGGTTTCTTTGTATGTTGACCTCATATCCTGAGACTTTGATGAACTCATTTATTACTGGTGGTTTTGGTTTTTTGCTTTTTTTGGTAAATTTCTTGGAATTTTCTATATAGACAGTTGTGTCATTAGCAAGCAGGGAAAGCTTTATTTCTGCCTCCCAAGGCTGAATGCCTTTTATTTCTTTTTCTTGCTTTATTGCACTGTCTACAAACTCTGGGACGCTGCTGAGCAGAAGTGGCAAGAGAAGCGCCCTTGCCTTTCTCCTGATCTCTGGGGAAACTATCCAGTCTTTCACCATCAGGTATAATTTAAATGTTAGGTTTTTGTCAATGATGTTTATGTAGTTGAGGACATTCCCCTCTGTTCTTATTTTTCTGAGTTTCTTTATGAATAGGTGTTGAATTTAATTTTTTATTTTCATAAAATACATATAACCTAAAATTTACCATTCTAAGCAGTATAAACTGTACATTTAGTGACATTTAGGACATTTACAATGTTGTGTAACTATCACCAGTGTCTAGTTCCAGAATATTTTCAGCAACCCAGAGGAAAGCCCAGACCATTAAACAGCCTGTCATTCCCCATGCCCCCATCCCTCAAGGGTGCTGAATTTTGTCAAATACATTTTCTTACTCAATTAATATGATTATGTGATTTTTCTTCTGTAGCCTGTTTATAAAGTGGATTACACTAATGGATTTTTACATATTTAAATTGCCTTTGCATCCCTGTAATAAACCCCACTTGGTCATGGTATATAATTATTTTTATGTATTACTGAGTTTTATTTGACAAAATTTTGTTAAGAATATTTATATCTATATTCATGAGGAATATTGGCCTATGGTTTTGTTTTTTAACACTCTCTTAGTCTGTTAAAGATGAATCTGTTATTAGCAAACAGGGGCAGTTTTATTACTTACTTCCCAGTTTGAATACCTTTTATTTCTTAGTGAGTTACAGACTAAGACAAACTTAGTTTTGTATCAGAGTAATATTAGAAATAGTATTGGGAAACATTGCTCCTATTCTATTTTCTGGAAAAGACTGTGTAGAACTGGTGTTAATTCTTTAAACATTTGATACAATTTTCCCGTGATACCATCTGGACCTCAAGATTTCCTTTTGGGGAGGTTTTAAATTATTTTACTAATGGCTATAGGCTATTTGAAATATCTATTTCACATTAAGTTATATTTGATTTTGGAGGGACACATCCATTTTATGTAAGTTGTCAAATTTACATGTGTAGAGTTGTTCAATCTTCAGGGTCGGCAGTGATAGCCTATTTCATTCACAATACTGATGATTTGTGGTTTCTCTTTTTTTGGTCAGTCTTGCTAAAGGTTTTTCAATTTTATCACTCTTTTAAAAGAATCTGCTTTTTGTTTCATTTATTTTCCCTATAGTGTTGCTGTTTTAAATTTCATTGATGTCTGTCTTTATTTTTATTATTCCCTCCTGCTTGCTTTGGGTTAATTTTGCTCTTGTCTAGATTCTTGAGGTGTAAACATAGATTAATGACTTAAGATGTTTCCTCTTCTGTGATACAGGCATTTAGCGCTATTCACCGTCCTCTCAGCACTATTTTAGCTGTGTCCTACTAATTTTGGTATATTGCATTTTCATTTTCATTTAGTCCAACATATGTTTATATATCCCTTGAGATTTCCTCTTTGAATCATGGATTATTTAGAAATGTGTTGTTTTGTTTTCAATTGTTTAGAGATTTTCCTATTATCTTTCCTTTGTTGGTTTTTAGTTGAATTCCATTGCAGTCAGAAAACATGCTCTACATAATTTCAATTATTTTTAAATTTTTGAGATTTATTTTAAGGCCTACATACAGTCTATTTTAGAATAGGTTCCATGGGCGTTTAAAAAGAATGTGTATTCTACTGTCGTTGCATGGGGGTTTCTCCATCTGTGGAACAGATAGTGTTGTTTGATGGTGTTATTCTATATCCTTGCTAATTTTCTGTTAGTAGTTCTATGAATTGTTGAAAGTAGTTCTATGTTGAAATAGTAGTTCTGTGAATTGTTGAAAGAGGTGTGGATTTATATATTTCTCATTTTAGTTTGATCAGATTTTGCTTCACATGTTTTTTGTCTCTGTTGTTTGGTGCGTGCAAGTTTAGAATTGCTATGTCTTCTTGGTGGGTGACACATTCATCCTTATATAATGTCCCTTTCTGTCTCCAGTAATTTTCTTTGCTCTAAAATGTACTTTATCTAGTATTAACATACTTATTCCTGCTTTCTTTCTTTTGATTGATGTTTGCCTGAGATATCTTTTTTCATCCTACCCATATTGTTATATTTGAAGTAAGTTTCTTATAAACAGCACATAGGTGGGTCATATTTTTAATGTATTCTGCTAATCTCTGTCTTTTAATTGGTATATTTAGACCATTTGCATTGTTATGCAACTATTGACGTGTTATGGCTTAAGTTGTCTATTTTATTTTATTTTTTTTTTTGGTTTTCTGTTTGTCCTCACTATTTTTAGTTTATCTGAGCTTTTTTCTCCCTCCTGTGGGTTATTTAAAGTTTTTTTAGAATTCCATCTTGGTTTGTCTATAGTGTGTTTTGAGAGTATCTTTTTGTATAGCTTTTTTAATGGCTATTTGATGTATGACATTGTATATATATATAATTTAGTGTACTGATACTAATATTTTACCAGTTTAAGTACAGAAAACTCATGCCCCTTCATGCTACTTTACCCTCCTATATTTATAATGCAATTGTCTTAAATATTTTCTCAATATGCATGCAGAAATACATCAGACAATATAATTTTTGTTACAACTGTCAAACATAATTTAGAAAACTGACAGTGAGAAGGAAATATTTACCAATAGTTTTTACTCTTACTGTTTTTCTCTTTCTGATACTTCAAGATTCCTTATTTCAATATTTTCTTTCTGTTTAGAGAACTTCCTTTAATCATTTTAGGATAGGTTGGCTATTATCAAATTCTGTTACTTTTACTTCATTTGATAATATCTTAATTTCCTGTGTTCCTGAAGAATATTTTACTGGAAATAGAATTCTGAGTTGATAGTTATTTTCTTTCAGCACTCAAAAAATGTGCCACTTTTGACCGCTGTGCTTTCTAATGAGAAATCTGTTGTCATTCTTATTTATTTTCCGTCTAGGTAGGAAGGGCTCTTTTCTCTCCCAACTGCTTTTAATATTTTTTCTTTGTTTTTAGTTTTTAGGAGTTTAACCATGATGTGTCGTGGGGTGGATTTGTTTTGGTTTATCCTATTTGAGTAACTCAGCTTCTTGAATCCATAAGTGTATATCTTTTGCCAGATTTAGGGAGTTTCAACCATTGTATCTTTAAGGCACACCTCTTTCTCCTTCTGCTGAGACTCAATAACATGAATTAAATCTTTTGTTACAGTCTCACAGGTTTCTGAGGGATTGTTCTTTTTGTTTTCATTTTCAGTCTACCATAGCTTTGTTGTTCAGATTAAATAATTCCCATAGTTTCTCTTGGAGTTCACAGATGTGTTCTTTTGTTCCCCCATGCTGCCGCCGAGCTCCCGTATTGTGTTATTTGAGCAGTATATTATGACAATCTGAATCTGAGTTGAAACCTTCTGGTTTAGCTGGTGGCTTCTGACACCACTCTGGCAGGCACAGTGTGGAAGGTGGGTGTAGGAGTCCAAGTTCCCCCGAGGGCTCCCTGTGCAGCCTCCACAGACACCATGGGGTGGAAGGGGCTGGTTACTGCCTGGTGGAGGTGAAGGTCCTGACCCCTCACTGAGCCTTCTCTGATACCACTTGACAGGGCCACAGGGAGACTGGGCACCTAATTACAGCCTGGCCAGGGTGGAAGTCCAGGTTCTGCACTCAGCCTTTGATGGTGTGAGTAAGAACAAGCCACCACTTTTTGCATGGTGTTCAGCTGGAGTACCTGGTTATTGTCTAAAATTTCATCTCTATTTTACAGAGAAGAAAACAGAGAATTTGAGAAGGTGACTCTGTCCCAAGTCTCACGGCTGGGAGGAGTGGAGCTGTCTTGATGGTACCCAGCACACACACAGCTCCTGGAGGAGGAGCTGGCTCCCATAGCTGGAGAGCCATCGGCGAGCTCTCTGCTGAAAAAGCCTGTTTGGGCCTCCTTTCTCCCACAGAAGGAAGTCCCACCTTCTCAGCCTGGCATCAGGGGCCGCTTCAGACTGACTCTTCTGAAAGTGTCAACCATACCAACCCTTGCTTCAAATCCCAGTTCCCCGCACTGGGAATGGAACTCATGCCCTAGGCTGCCTGCTTCTCTAGCCTTTGCATTTGCCTGGCTCACTCGGCTCCATCATGCTGGTCTTTCTTCTGTCTGGAACACTCCAAGCGCATTCCTGCCACAGGGCCTTTGCTCTGCGGCTCCCTCGCCCTCGACAGCTGTCAGCACATCTGGCTTCTCCTTGTTAGCTACCTTGGCAGACAGGCTTCCCCAGCACCCAACTACATTTGCATGATGTCCCCACCGAACCAGCCCCAGTCCCTCTCATTCCCATTACCCTGCTTTATATTCCTCATAGCCTGCATCCAGGATGGGTCATCTTCTCTCTGCCCAGACTCAGTAAGTAGCTGCTGCAAGCAAAAATGGACGTGTGCTCAGGGCCAGCTGGCTCCAGACACATGGATTCCTCTGCTGGCCTGTCTAGAGAAGTTCAGGCTGGCTGGCCATGGCCTCTGCCCTGGGAGAGTGTCCACATGGGGCCAGGGGCCAGGCTTGTTGGCAGGAAGTCCCAGTGAAACCCAAGAACTAAGGAAGCTGCTAAAACCCCCTGCTGAGTAGATGCCATTTGTCCATCCCTGATGCAGCATTGACCAGAGGGTCCTTGCTCATTCTGGAAAGAACCAGCCTGGACCCTGCATGCACAGATGAGTCCCACCCCTGGCCTATGGACTCCTTGTCTGGAATAGGTGGGCCTCCTAGTGCAGGGTGGGAGCAAGGCCTGGTTTCTCATCCTGCTCCTGTGCATCCCTGGCCGTGTGTCTTGCCCTCTCTGGCCTCCATTTACTGCCCTGTAAAGTGAGACATGAAGTTCCAATGTTCTTCCAGTTCTCCAGGCACGTGCCTCACCTGCCGGCTGGATTCAAGCTGCCCAGAGGCTGCAGCCTGGACAAAGCGGACCCATAGCAGCCGAAAAAGGACAGCAGCTGCTTATTAAAATGGAGCTGTATGTTTTGGGTGCACCATACAGGGGGAGAAGTGAGGACATCTGGGCTCTTCTGCCGGGGGTTTTTGCACCCAGGCCAGGCCCACCCTTCTGGGTCCCCAGGTTCCTCTCTGTGGGGCTAAGTGAGTTCTGTGTGTCAGTCCCCTCAGAGTCTGGACAATCGCAGGGTCAGGAACTGGCTTGGGAGGTACTTCGTGAGTGTCCCTCCCCCACTGCCATCTCCCCAGGAGATGGGAGCCCTAGGGTGACGCCTGCCTGCGTCCTCCAAAGCTGGAGCGAAGCTTGCAAATGGTGCATGTGTGAACACTTGTTAGTCATGCATCAGGGTGGGTGGTGCAACGGATGGGTACAGACATGCTGGTGAGGGGCTTTACTTAAGGGTTTACTGAGGACCATTTAAGAGATGATTGCTTATTGGAAGTTGCATATCTGCAGCCATCTTGCTGTCACACTCGTGCTTAGGAGAGGCAGAGAGTACAGGAGTGCAACACCCTCAAAGAGTAGATGCAGCCTGAAGCCTCTGCACTGGGGAGGGACCCAGAGGGCAATCGATAATGCAGATGGTGTTTATGAGAGCAAATGACGGAGCGAGCGTGTCGGGCACAGCAGGAGCACAGCAAAGAGTGCACGCCCCGCCATTGCCCCTGGGCCCAGCCCTGGATGCACACAGCCTGAGGCTGCCCACATCTGCGCCTCTAGCTTGGAGCTTCCTGGCCTAAGGGGAAGGTGGGGGTGGGAAAATGTCACTCCTCATTTCCTTTGACCAGCTCAAGAAGAAACAGAGCTTGCTTTTCTGAGAGGCTCCTAATTAAATGATAAAAATGTTTTCCTTCACGGTGACTTTGCCAACTCCCGTCCACCTCTCCCTGGCCTGGCTCCTGGCTCCCGGCAGAGCCTGGAGGACGCAGAATGACAGGTCGGCTCCAGGGGTGAGCATCACGCCTCCAGAGCAATGAGATTGTGCACCCTCATTTTGGGAAGATGTATGGCTGGCTCCCAGGGCATTCTAGCCCAGAACTCTGCAGCCCAGATTTATCTGCTGGGGAAGTTCCTGGAAGTGGAGCCTCCATACGAAGTCCAATTACAGTCAGATGAGAGCCCATTCATAAGGGCTGCCTTCAACAGGCTGTTCTGCTGCCCTGGCCTGGCCTTGAGCTGCCAATGCTGCCACCAGACTCTGAGAGAGAGGAAAATGCGTCGGGATGGGCCATACTTTCCTGGCAAGTGGGGGAGGCGAGGACAGAGACTGCGCCTGGAGGTGAGGGGTGCTGGGGCCCACCTAGAGCAGGAATGTGCAGGCCATGATGGTCCTGCTGCTCTAGTTTGGGGCCATCCTCAGTACCCCCCACAGATTCTTCTGGAAGGGTGGGGACATGTGGACACTGCCATGGTCTGAGGTCTCCCAAGCCCTGAGACCACCCTTTGACCTTGTTTCTGAAATAATCTCTCATGTCCTGGAACCAGAGCCCAAGGCTTTGATGGACCAGGAGGCTTTGCAACCACAGCCTGCAGAGGTCCCCGGAGGCACTGGGACCCGGGCCTTGGCTGCTGTGGTAGCACCTGCTCTGACCCCAGGCCACCGCTCCTGGGGGTCCCGGGTGAGCGGGCCGTGGGCAACCTCCACGCAGCCATTAGTGCATCTGCAGATGGATGTTCCTCCCAGCCCAAGACCCTCAGGACTAAATATAAACCCGAGGAAGCAATTATCCAGGTATTGATTATGGATTAGGCTAACGACATTACCAGTCACATCTAAAGATGTGCCAGCCTGTTAATGGTGTGCATGAGGGATTAAGGCTGCTAATTAGGAATTACAGCAGGTTATCCCCAGCTGTAATTACAGAGTCTGGGGAGAAGGGAGATGGCTTCTTGAAGACCCCATGGCGGGGGCCTGGCAGGCTGCATCCATCACCCGCAGCCAGGAATTAGGACATTCCTATTGTCTCCAGACCCACTGAAATCTGGAGGGGCCCCAGGAGGGTAGAGGGGCTGAAGGGCCACACGGTGCTGGGAAGGAGGCTGGGGCTGTGCTGACTGGGGCCATGGCTGTCCCAAGAAGGGGGTGCTCTGGGGATTGTGGAGAACCGGGAAGCCCCAAGTCCCTTCCTGAGAGAAACAGGGGTTCCTGTAAAGACCCTGCTCCAGATCCCATCCCTCACAGATGCACAGGGGTGGAAGTCCTGGCCACACCTGCTGGGCCTTGGTGTTTGGGGACTGGGCCTCTTCCTCCAGGGCAGCAGGCAGGGCATGTTGGTTTTCTCCATCTCTGGGGTTTTCCTGTGCTCTCCCTCAGCTGGGACCACCCCTCTCCTTCCCATGCCACCCCTGCCTGTGTCTTGCCTGCCCACTGGTTTTGGCTCAGAGTCACCCTGGAAGCCTTCCCTGCCTTTCCCCGATGCAAAGCCCCTCTCTGTGCTCATGGTGGGCCCTCTGGGTGGCTGTGGTGGAGGGCTGAAGCCCAGCTTCCCGACCCAGACCGTATCTCAGTAAACAGAGACCAAGCAGGAGAATATTTTCCTTATTACACTGCCTTTTCATTTACTGTACACGTGCTCCTCATCTTGGAGGGGGTTACGTCCTGATAAACTCATCATATTTTGAAAATACGGCAAGTTGCGAGTGAATTTAATCCACCTAAGCTAGTGAGCCTCACAGCTGAGCCCGTGCTTACGTGTGCTCAGAGCACTCACTTTCACCTACAGTTGGCCGAGAGCTGTGCTCACTCCGCTGCCCGGCATCTGGAGGGAGCAGCTTACCTCATATCGCTAAATCTGAAGTTTGGGTTCTACTTAGTACATATTGCAGTCACAACAGTGTAAAGGTGAAAAATCAGAAGTCATAAGAATCTGAAGTCATCAATACATCTTTTGTTAAAAATACAGACCTTGATTAAAGTTCTTTCCACTTTGCCCCCGTCCATGAGGCCTGAGGAGGCACTGGTGGAGACGAGTGCCAGTGCCTCTAGGGAAGAGCCTCCTGAGTGCAGGCGCACACACATTGTGCCCACAGAAACACAGAGTGCTGCTTTCTGCACCTCTCTTTTACACAACGGTGCCGAATCTATGTGCCACTGCTTGGCCATCTAGCTGATGTTCACGCAGGTTCACCACCCCCCAGGTGCCAGCCAGGAAAGCAGGAAGAGGTAGCATTTGTGCGAGCAGTGTGCAGTCAGACGGGGCCCCTGGGCACCTATCTCACCTCAGCGAGGAGCACGGTGCACCTTGAGGGGCAGTGGTTTGCAAAGGCTGCCCTGGGAAGCGGCCTCAGGGCCAGCTCCAGTGGGGAGCACAGAGGGAAGGACGCATGCCAGCCTTGAGGTGGATGAGAGGACAGAGAAAGGCCCTGGGAGAGCAGAGGGCCTGGGAGTTGAGCTGGGGGCAAGAGCAGGCAGTGAAGGAGGGGCCCGGGAGGGCCTGGAAGGCAGGAATGGGTTTGTCTTGATCTCAGGAGCAGTGGGTCTGGTGTGCACAGAACATTTTCACTGACTTTGGAGATCACCCAGTGTCTATCTCATTGTAGACATTGTCCACCTCATTGCAGCACTGTATTCCATGGCATGCACACACATGCATGCACACACACAAACACACACATGTACATAGTTTCTTTTTACCATTTTCTCACAAATGATATTTTCCTCTTTTTTTTTTTAACAAATGGTATTTTCAATTGCTTCCAGACCTTTCTGTTTTCAGGGTCGCAGGCAGTGCTGCTAGGCATCGGTGTACCTGCCCATGCGTACATTGGGGAAGTCTTGGGGGAGTCTAAGGATGGAAGTGCCAGCTCCCGGGTGCACAGGTGGCACATCAGTAAGCACTGCCTGCGGGCCCCAGGGCAGCTCCGCCCCTTTACAATCCCTGTCAATGTAGAAGACACCTGCTCCCCACTCCCGCACCCTTCCTAGTGTTATGAACTCAAAACGTTTGCCAGCTGATGGAAACTCAGTGCCGACCTGGGCATGCCTCAGGCTCCCTCAGTGGCCGTGGCCATGGTCATGGCCGTGGTGAGCCTGCCCGCCTCCCGCCTTGTGTTTGCACTTGCCCTTGGTCTTCTCCTTGGCTGTGCCTCATGCTGCATGGTTCGTCTTTTCCTGTTGGCTGGCAGGACTTGTTTATATTTTCAGGCCACTTGTACGCATAGCAAATTCTTTCTCCATTTGGTAAAAGACTTTCAAGCTTGTTTGTGGAATCTTTTATCGTACAGAAAATTTTCATTTTGGTGAAGTCAGCTTTATCACTGTTTTCGTTTGTTGCTTTTTTTGTGTGCTAATTAAGATTTTTAACCTAGGTTTATAAACTTATCCTTTTGTTTTTGACTCTAAGATAAAGGCAGTTGTGGATTTTGCATGCAGGAATTAGTCCACCCAAAATGTGTTTTTTGAAGGGTATAAGATAGAGATGCAATTGAACGTTTTCCAGGAGGATGGACAGTTGGTGAAGCTTGTGGGTTAGGCAGCCAGTGTGGAGCCTGTGGTCCCTGCAGGGGTAGGCTGATGGGGCTCTCAGAGCCCAGCAGGAGAAAGTCCAGGCTCAGGACAGGGGCCCAAGTGACAGCCCTAATAGCACCACTTACTAGGTATGGGCAATTATGCCTTTCTGAGGGACACAGTTTTTCCATCTATAAAATGGGAATGATTACTGTCCCTATCCTGGAGTACACACAGGGCTGGTGTGAGCAGCAGGGGGTGATATGAAAGTGCATTCTGCCAATGGGGCCAATGGCTGTGATGGTCCACCCTGCCTCCACCTCGAGCCTGGGGGACAGCAACGGCAGCATCACCAGCACCCGCTTCCCTATCGTGTCCCTGGTGTCCCAGGGTGCAGGTCTGGTGGAATTGTGGGAAACCCAGCCCCTCCCCCAGGTTTCTATAGTCTTGAGGGGCACATATTCTGGTCACCTGTGATCTGAAGCTCCTATTGCCACCAGCTGAGTTCATGGAGCTGTTTTACCATGGGTGTCTCTGTGTTCCCCAAATGCCCCTGGGGAGCACCAAGGCCTAATGCGAGGCAGCCTTCAGAGAGTGGTTCATGTTGCATGCCGGCAAACCCCTGAAGGTGCTCAGTGGACAGGCACCTCCTGCCTGTGCTCAGGCTGTTGCTCTGTGCCGTTCCGTCCCCCACCTTCCTGCGGTGTTCCAAAAGATGCCTGATGTTCCCATACTTATTCCAGAGCAGGTCTGCTCTTCCCAGCCCCACTCTCACCTCAGCTTCCCACCCACCACTGCATGCCCACACTCATCAAGCTTCTTGCCCAAATGAAAACAGAGACCCATAGAGACCTCAAGGCTCCTTTCCATGGGTGCTGGTGTCTCTCCTGAAGGCAGCAGTGGCTCGTGAAGGCATCTCTCCCTGTTGACATGGTGGTCTCAGTCATTTCCATGTCCCTTGAGGGGTCCACTGGACAGGAAGGATACAGTGGGAAGGGTATCAAGAATGCCAGCCAGCCCCATGTGTGCCCCTAGGCTGTGTGACGATGGCCCAGGTGGCCAAGGGTAGGGATTTATAGATGGAAAGAGAGAGCACAGAAGAATTTAGAACTCCCGGAGAGAGATCCAAGATGGCCAATCACTAGCAGCTCAGGATTGCAGCTCCCAGTGAAAGCACAGAGAGCGAGTGGATGCCACACTTCCAGATGAATTTTTGTTGCCCATGGACTAGGACATCCCAGCAGAGGAGCCCTTCGAGTCACCAGCACAACCCTTTCGGTTGGCGCGGCTGTTTTGCTGGCGCCTCGGCCCGGCAGCTCTTGGTGTGGAGTAAACAGGACTGGGTCTCCTTTTGGA
>CAUYQU010102624.1:0-26418 GCA_963574635.1 Cheracebus regulus | reverse complement strand
TCCTAGGTATTGTATTCTCTTTGTAGCAATTGTGAATGGCAGTTTGTTCTTGATTTGGCTCTCTTTAAGTCTGTTATTGGTGTATAGGAATGCTTGTGATTTTTGCACATTGATTCTGTATCCTGAGACTTTGCTGAAGTTGCTCAGTTTCAGGAGATTTTGGGCTGAGACAATGGGGTCTTCTAGATATCCTATGCTTTGTTCAGCTATAAAATGAAAGAAAAAGGTGTCTAGTTGCTTTGCCTAGGACTGGGCTGAAATGTCTTAAAATACACCAATAAATTTTGCAGTTACCTGTTTTTTCCCATTTACTGAAGATGGCCACAGCTCAATATATTTATTGAAACCTACTGACTTTTTCTATGGACTCAAATTAAGTTTTTAAGTAATTAATTCTTCTATCTTATTCAGATTTAAAATTGTAAAAATCATGTCAGAAAAAAAGGGGCACCTTTCATTTTATTTTATAACTATGATTATGAAGTTTCTCGGGGGGGAGGGATCACCTTAATGGGCTACTTTACACCTAACGACAGGAAAAATCAGTTTATGATGTGTTAAAGCTTTTGATGGTTGTGTATCTTGGAACTGACATTGCATGTATGCACTCAGCTAAAGATAAATTTTAAGTTTAGACTTATGCAATGTATTATCTTCCAACGATCATCAGTTTTTTCAGTACACAAAACATCTGCCAAATTGATTTAGTAAGTTCACCTTATAAAAGAAGAAATATTTATTCTTCCTATTATTAAATTATTCATGTAATTTATTTTGTGTGGTAGAGAGTATCCAAATTTTGATACATAACTAAAACTATTATTGATTTTTATCTCTACTATTTGAGATCTGAGAAAAATCTCTCTACTGATTTTTTAGAATGTTAAGTACTAATTTGGCATGCCTTCCTTATGTCTGAAAATGACAGGTTGGAAAGCAACATCTGACTCATGAAGAAAGTAAAGATGTGTTGGTAATTAGACCCCAACTTCTATAAAATAACAATGGAACCAGTCTAGCCTGTGGGTTTGTCATTTGAAACAATTTAAAAATCTCTTGTAAAACTATTACTAGAGAAAACTATGCATAATAGTAAAGGCCAAGTACCATCATATGTAATAAAATACTGAAATGTAATCTTATGAAATTTTTTTAATCATATACTTATTTTCCTTTGCAACTTCAACCACTTTTATCAGATACTAATTTAATTGAGAATACTATTAATTATTTCCTAATTCTTTCCATGCTTTCTGTACCTATCCATCAGAGTATACTTCATTTATTCTAGTGTTTAACTACATTACAGTATGTTCTTATTTTAATCTTCAGTATTTCATGTGACCTAGAAAGTGTTGCTTTTTACCTAGACAGACTTGAGAGATAACCAAAGTCCTAAATTTATCAATATCTCATTTAAGCAGTCATCCACAACTCTACAAATAAGAGAGTTTGAATCTCTTAGCTCTATAAATTATTGTGATGTGCATACTCCTCATCTTTTCCAAATTTAAACTGTTTGCTAGTGCAATGTGTAACTGATGGCACAAGATCATCTGGAAAATCACAGAATATCCTTCTTCAGTCCCCAAAAATCTCTACACATATCCTCTGACCTTTACAGCTAGGTACAACCATATTGATAAATATTTATCACTATAAACTTAAAATTTGACAGCATTTATTAGCTATGTTATATATATTATTTCTCCATCTTAGGCTAACTTCAATAAATGCATTGTTTTAACTATATAGAAGTTTTGTTGTCACATTTGTGTAAATATCTCCTACATCTTTGAAGTCAACTGTTTTTCAAAGAAACTGGCATCCATTGCACAGTTGCACATAAAGTATTTGATTTTTTTAAATCTTGAATAAGAATGCAGATGTAGTTTTATATCATTCAGTTCAAAATTTCTGGGCCAAGTAAATAATTTATATGAATACCATCCATTTATCTCAAATGGGACAAGTTCAACGTCATTTGGTACAGTTTGATTACATTTAAGATCATTTGGTGGGTACACTTAGAAACTTGTAAAAGCAAGGCTTCTAAGTGGTCACTTTTTTTTTCTTTAAAGAACAAACTTTAGCAATATCCAAACTTCCAAAATTTAGCTGAAACCCACAAGGCATGTTCAAAGGTTCAACTCTTCTCTTTTTTCTGCTCCTAATACAAATAATGACAAACCTCACTACTGGGATACCTAGCCTCTCTTTCAGCTTTTTGACACTGTTTTGGCCATTGAACTATCAATGTATATTTAATGGGGAGGGGTAGTATCAAAGAAAATTTTTGCTATCTTGATAAAACAGTTAAAATGGCCAGGACTGGACTTTTTTCCCCCTCTTTTCCTCTTTTGTTAGTCTCAGTGTTGGATAGGAAGAATAGAACTGACACAATTGTCTTTCAATCACAAAAACACCTTGAGGACACATATACCCTCAGTATAGCAAAGTGAAAAAATTAAGATCTACATTATCAACTACTAATTCAGTGCCCTTAGTTGTCTAACTCTGAGCAACTTGATTAAACTGTTCTTTGTAGAAATTTTTGTCACTCATATTGACAAGTAATTCTACTTGATACATTAACATTGCAATTTTAATATGTGATCACTCTGACACTTCTTTACAATTGTCAGCTAAATTAGCATATTTTCTCATTTTTTATTTTATATACTGCTCTCACTCTGACATATTCAAAAGAAATTTTGAAAACAAGACTATTTATTCTAAGAAAAGGGTAGTTTAGGCTATCAGAAAGCTATGTACAATTTCAAAACCTTTGACACAATTTCCCACAATATGAAATAAATCATATAAATCTCCTTTAAAAGATGAACAAGGTAATACTGATATTGACCTGTTCTTGGACCTCATTTTCCACAAGTACAGTCATATTAGATTGAGATGGAAGTTTTCACTTCCTTGCTTTCCAACTTTATGTGTGGGAAATACAGTTTTCCTTGATGCTGCAAAAGGCTACAAGTTAAATCCTTATTTCCTTGTGTGCGATTCAATGACAACAAGCCTCAGAGAGCTAAATAGTGGAAATAATGACAGAAAATCCGCTCTCAGGACTTAAGTGTGAAGTCTGACAGCATTGGGCTTTTAACTCTCATGCAGTATTTGAAAAAAGCCTACTGTGTTATTATTTTTCCTTCACAAAATTTTACAACAAAAAGCAAAATGTGCTTTTGTTTAGAATTTGGTCATTCTGGTTCATAAAACAAGTTTGCATAATTTTTCCTAGGCCAAAATTAAACTTTCACTGAATAGTTTTATGTTGTTTTTTTGTAACTCTACCCTGAAAAACACATGTTAAGTAATGTTCTTATTTAACAGTTGCTTTTTCCCCTGAATTTAAAAAGAAACAACAGGTATTTAGGAAGACTATTTTGACTTTTAAAACCTTTGTAAGAATTCAAGGCAAGGTGTCATTTCAGTACTGTTAAAAATTCATATTGATTACAGTAACATTTGTTGCTCAGAAGAAGGTAGTATTTAATTTATATTCTCATATTATAGTCCTACTGGGTGGGGAAGAGAGCATTTCTAATTTTGTTTTGTATGAAGCTATTGCTTTTTACACCTTTCTTGTGCTGATACAGAGATTATTTTGAGAAATAATGGTAAACTAATTTTTCTGAAAGAAACTGTGGTATGGTCTGAATGAATTCTTCTTCTTGGCTGGAGAGCCAGTTTTATTTTTCATAGTAGAAAAATGAGAATAAAATATATTCTAGGGAGTTTTGTTTGGGACATTATCTTTTTGGCATAGTTTCTTTGGGTAATTATTATCTTTTTATCTGATTTTAAAAGTATAGTCATTTAAAATAAAAGTAGAGTTTTATAGGATAGCATTGGAGGTATTATTTTTTCATCTACTTGGGTAATTTGTAAAATAGGATAAATTAACCAAGATGGAAATGTCTCTCCTATTTATAGGAAACTAAATATTCATACTATATATTAATGAAGATTTATGTTCCCAATTAATTATGAATGCTTCAAAATAAACAAAGAAAACTAAATCAACTTTATCAGAAACTACAAACTGACATAATTAATTTACCCTATAATCTGTTATGATTAAGATTGCCAATCTTCAGGGTTAGTTTACTTTGTCAAACCTAGTTAATTTATAACAAAAATTCCTATTTGAATTAGATTGGCTTTTTATTCCTCTTTAAAAATATACCAAATAAATGATAACATGTAGTAATCTATCAAAGATATAAATTATTTTTTTCTGTTTTAATAAAATTTTT
Organism: Cheracebus regulus; assembly: GCA_963574635.1. Taxonomy (NCBI): domain Eukaryota; kingdom Metazoa; phylum Chordata; class Mammalia; order Primates; family Pitheciidae; genus Cheracebus; species Cheracebus regulus. The sequence goes on along the minus strand of CAUYQU010102624.1, from coordinate 22,144 downwards.
ACACTATGGGATATACTTTTGATCTTATTTATTAATTCTAACACTTTACCAAGTGGTAAACTTATCTATGTATTTGTGCATATTCAATGCAAAGGGATAGTTACAGTGTTGATATTCAGAGCTTACTAAAGTGGCAGAACTTTTTGATGGAAAGTAATTGTATTTGAAGTATAATATCTAAAATGTTGGTATGTTTGTTTATTTTTTCCACATGTTCATGATAGTCCCACACCATGGGACAGTATTCCAGTATAGGAATCATGAGCATACCTGACAATCTACTTATGCTTTTCTGTTTATCAATAAACAGAAACATCAAGAATGGTAAAAGACACATAGAATAAGTGTCATCTGTATGTACCAAGCTGAGAGATCTATATATATGTCCTTCACCTGTGGTAGAAAATTACCCTAATACATCACAGTGAACTCTTCCAAGATAATAAAGATCTATTCATTGAAATGCTGCTGAATCCTAATCTACCAATATTGTACCCGATGTAGAAGTGGTAAATGTGCATAGGCCAAAAAGTATAAGGTCAAGCTTTATTGCTCCCATAATTATTCAGTCATTATGCCAATACCATTTATGATAAAAAATATCTGGAATTTTCAAATATTTGCAATACCATATTTCCATTAGAAAATTTGGATATATAAAGAAATAGGCAGTCATTTCTTGTTACTTGCAATAATTATGTTCTAAAAGAAAGTATTGGATTAGTAAATACTAAAGAACTGTTCCTAAGAGAAACACATGATTAGGTTTCTGCAAGCCTCTGTTCACATTTCATCAGTTCATCAACAAGCAACTTACTTTCTCTCTCTCTCTCTCTCTCTCTCTCTCTATATATATATATATACATATATATATATATTAATTAAAGACACTCTTTTAAAGACATGTTGATTTATTAACATTAAACTCAAATTCAATGGCACTATTACTCATGCCTGAACACAGCTTATCTAATACAAGCAATATCTCTGGAAGGCACATCAGAACCTTCTTGCATTCAGGAAGACATGCAGCACTTCAGCATGATGGTGGTGGGCCATGTTAAACAGCAAGTAAACAATGAAAATTGTAAAAGAAGAAAACAGAAAATAACAGAGAACATAATAACTGAATATTAGAACTGAGACAAGAAGCCAGTTTGTAATCACTTTGTTCAATATCAACTGAACATTTGAGCAAAGAGTACCTCAAACTTTACTCTGAGCAAAATAACTGCAAATGAGCATGTATGTTACATGAATATTGATTTGGGGGTTACAAATTAAATTTAGTGAGTAAATGAATTTCCAAATGTGGAATCTGCCAATAATGAGATTTGACTATATATAGGTAAACAGATAGTTTTTGTGTATGTATGGCTCTGTGTTCTATGATATAAATATTTTTAATTTTATAATTTGTAAATCTATTTTATTTCCTTATACCGATATTATGTTATAATACATAATCTAATTCGTTTCATGGTAATTTTACTGTTAATTTTATTGTTTATAAATGTAAAAGGTGTTAATTATTTTAAAAATTGGAAAAAAAACAAAAACATGTTAAAAAAAAGGAAATGAATTTCACAGAATCTCAACATTTGAAGATAGCATGGGGAGAAATGCCAGATATAGGTGAAGGGGAGGAAGGCAACAAATTACACTGCCACGTGTGTACCTATGCAACAATATTGTATGTTCTTCACATGTACCCCAAAACCTAAAATGCAATAAAAAAAAAAAGAAGTGTTTGTTTCTACATTGACTATTCTTTTTTATTTTTTCCTTTATGGCTCCTGGATTTTGAGTGACAGTGAGGTATGTCTTTCCCACTTTACATTAATAATAGAAAACTTCACTCTTCTATTGTAAAGTTATTTTGGTTTATTTATGATTTAATGTTGTTTCACATGGATTTTTCTTAATTTACAGCAAGAAGAAAGAACTCAACTAAATATTTTTTTACCAATGCCATCCAGTTTTCTCAATAACATGTCTAAACATTACAATTTAAAACTGGTTTATGTTAGTGCATTTGTTCACTAAGGTAATTCTTTCATTATTTTGGGTCTGCTTGGATAACTTCTTATTCAATTTTATTATTTATTTTTTAATCTATGTATGCAGCAATCATAATTTTAGTAATTAAAGCTATCTTAATTTATATTTTTTTAGAATCATGTTTTGCTACTTTCTATTCTTCCATCTATTTTGCACATTTTTATTACTATTTTTTAAAATAACATCAGTGCCATGTAGTCTTTTTGAAAATAAGAAGTATCAATATTTTATTAGAATCATATTAAATGTATACATTATAGATAGCCATTTTTACAATATTGAGTCTTCCTTCACGAATATTGATATGACCTTGCATCTGTTAGTTCTCTTATTTTTGTGCAGAATTTTATTTTGGAATCAAACAGAACAAAAGCAATGGTCATTTAAGGCTTCTGAATAATAATCACTCTTTGAGAAATTTTTCTAATTTTGATATTTTATATACATAGAGTTGAATTTACAGATCAATTCGCAAAGGTTTTGTAGTAACATAATTTAGGAGCTTAAGGTTTCATGTCTGATAAATGTCATTTTAAAATACAAATCATGAGGTAAGTATTTAGCACTTGTTTAAAAAATATTTCTAGTTGCCCCACATCATTTACAGAACATTTTACCTGACTTCTTCTGAACACTTTGTAATTCAAATCTTTTTCTTATGTTGGACTGTCTCTATGGTAATATTTTAAATTATCTTATTTTTCTCTTTTTTCTTTCTTTCTTTGCTTACACAGCTAATTCTTAAATAGAAAATCTGTAGTTCCTAGCACTGCTTTCACTTTTCTACCCACTTAGTACTAAGTTTCAAATCCTTCCTCCAGTGCTTATATTTTATTGAAAACTATGAGGAAATAATCACCCTTAACCTCTTAAGTGAAAAACGTAGTTTAACTTAAATAATAACATTTTCTCACCATTTCATTAAGCCTATCATGAAGCATCTGTCTCTTTACTCCTTGCATTTTCTCCCAATGTAATACTCAAAACATATTGAGAGGGCAAGTCACAGACTGGGAGAAAATATTTGCAAATGACATACTTGATAAAGAATTATTTCTAAAATATGTAAAAGCTTAAATGTAAGACCCTAAACTGTTAAATAATTAGAAAGAAACATAGGGAAAAAACTCCATGACATTGGTTTGGGCAACCACTTTTTGGATATGACTTCAAAGCCAGACAACAAAGCAAAAATACACAAATGGAATTGCCTCAAACTAAAAAGCTTCTGCACAGCAAAGGAAACAAAAAACAGAGTCAGATAGCTTAAAGAATGGGAGGAAATATTTGCAGATTGTACATCTGAAAAGGGGATAGGGAATAATATGAAAACATATAAGGAATTCAGGAGCAAGAAAACAGATAACCCAAAATGGTCAAAGAACCTAAATAGACATCTTTTAAAAAGAAGTCTGACAAATTATTAACAGATATGTGAAAAAAAATGCTCAACATCACCAATCATCAGGTCAAGTCAAAAAAGATTATCAAGTCAAAATCATCAGGAAAATCCAGATCACTTCATACCTATTATAATGGCTATTATCAAAAAAGACAAAAGATAAACAATATTGGCAAGAAAGTAGAGAAAATGTGCACATTAATATTAGTAACAGAAATCAGTAGGGCCATTATAAAAAATATGAAGATTTCTGAAAAAATTAAAAATAGAACTACCATATGATCCAGCAATTCCACTACTAGGTGTAAATCCAAAGAAAATGAAGCCATTATGTCCAGAAGATAGCTACACTCTCACATTTTGCAGCATTATTCACAATGGCCAAGATATGTTCTCAAATTAAATGTCCATCAGTAGAGGAATGGATAAATAAAACATGTTTTGTATACACAATGGAATCTTATTTTGCCACAAATAATTGAAATTCTGTCATTTGCAACAACACTTAAAAAGGTGGAGAACATTACGTTAAGTCAGAAAAGTGAGGTAGAGAAAGACAAATAACACATGATCTCACTCATATGTGGAATCTAAAAAGTTGATCTCATACCAGCAGAATAAAATGGTGGTTACCAGGGGCTAGGGTGGTTGGAGATATTGTGTAGATGTTGGTAAAGGGATACAACATTTTAATTAGAAGGAACAACTAAATTCAAGAGATCTATTTTACAACATGTTACTATGGTTAAAAATATATTGTAGTATTAGAAAATGCTAACAGAGTGGATGTTAAAGTTTTCTCACCACAGAAATAACTATCAGAGCTAATGCATAAATTAGCTGGGTTTTGTCATTCCAAAATATATATCCATGTCAAAACATCATCCTATACATAGTAAATATGTACATTTTGTCTGTCACTCATAAAAATTTTAAAAATTAAAATCTATACCAAATATACAAAAAACTCTTAAAACTCAGCAATAAAAATGTGTACAACCTGATTAAAAACATTACAAAAATACCTGAATAGACACTTCATGAAAAAATATACAGATGACAAACATGCAACAATATACTCATACACCATAAGAAATTACAACTTGAAAGAACAATGGGATGCCATTACACAAGTATTAGAGTAGCGAAAATTCAAGATATTGACAACACCAAATTCTGGCAAGGATGGGAGCGGTGAAGACTCACATTAATTACTGGTGGGAATCCAAAGGGGTACAGGCATTTTGGAAGACAGTTTGGCAGTTTCCTACAGAACTAAACATCTTAAAATAAAATTTAGCAATCGTAATCCTTGATAAGAGCAGAAAATTTATATCAACACAAAAACCTGCAATATAAATACTTATATATCTTATAATGGCCCAAACTAGGAAGAAACCAACATGTCCTTCAGCATATGAATAAATAATTAAACTGTGAAAGAGCCAGGCAATAAAGTATTCCTCAGTGATAAAAAGAAGTTAACGAAACATCGAAAAGCATGATGAAAATGTAAACACTGATTTCTAAGTGAAAGAAGCCAATCTGAAAGTCCACATACTGTATGATACATTATATGACATTCTAAAGCACAGAGGATTTTTATGGCAATGAAACTACTTATTATAATGTAATGATGAACTCATGTCATTACATTTTTTCCAAAATCCATGAAATATACCACACTAAGAGTGACTCCTAATATAAACTATGAACTTTGGATGACAATTATGTGTTCGTGTTGTTTCATTGAGAGTAACAAATACACCACTCTGATGTGGAATACTAATAGGAGAGAACGCATGAGTATGTGGGACCAAGGGTATATGGGGATTCTCTACACATTCTGCTTAATTTTGCTATGAACCAAAACAGCTCTAAAACTATTATATTTTTAAAACACACACACCCACTGAGAATGATACAGAGTCAATATGCAAAGATCTAACATGTTTCTGTATAGTAGCAATTAACAATTGGAAGTTGAAGAAAAAAAAGTATCATTTATACTTAGACATGAAGTGCTTAGAATGGAATACATATTGACAAACAAACATAAATATTATAGGAAACAGTTTTTAACAGTTGGAGAATAACGTTTCAAATATGGAAAGTTAAACTTACTAGAACGAAAACTGTGGTATTGTTACTGGCAGCGATTCCACAACTAGCAGCAAGTTCAGAACAAGCGAACTAGTCCACAACCTGCCATGAGTCCACAGTGATCCTGGCCCTTGTCTTTACAGAGGACCCAGGCAAGTTGTAAAGCAGAAGCAAAGGTTTATTGAAAGAAGCAAAGTATATTTGGAGGAAGGCCAAATGGGCTACTTAAGAAATCAAGTGCCCTGCTCAGCCCTTGAGTTAGGGTTTTTATACATTGGCTTGGTTCCAGGGTTTTCTCCTTTCCTCTCTTGATCTCCTTCCCATGGTGGGCCTCAGTTGGCACATGGGCAGTAGCATGCCAGCACTTGCCTGTGCAGTGTGTTTACTGAGGTTGTGCACATGCTCACCTGGGGTGATTTTCCCTTACTGGTGGAGAGTCCATAGGGGAAAGTCATATGCTAGTCACACTCTGCCATTTTGTCTCCTACTGCTTGTGTTTTTAAGACCTTGACAGGGAATTGGGGTTTGCCGGCTCCTGTTTTCTCCTATCTGTTGGGGAATGCCTCTTCCTCTTGGTGCAGTTTTGGCCACTTACCCTTTCAGAGGGAAACTTGTATGATCACCTGACCATAACCCAATGAGTCCTGGACATTTCTGGGGCCCTCTCTTATTATCTAAGAGAGACAGTTTTATGATTAACTGATCATCATCCCATGAGTGCCTGCCATTTCTAATGGCACTCCTGCCCTGTTCATATATGTCTATACTACTTACTCTAACAGTAGTGAATTGTAACTAGATATATCAGTATTTTATGTTCATGTATGTATATGTGAGTTGTGGGTACACACATGTGATGTGTTTATAACAATATGCAGCATATATATATATATATATATATATATATATATATATATATATATATATAAATAGCTATATTCCCAAGCTTTGTTCTCTGAGATGATCTGATATATGAAGTGAGGAAGATAGGGGGGCGGGGAGAGGATTATGTGACATCAGTTACATACAAGAAGATTGATAAAACAAGCTAATATGTGAAGATTAATGGAAGCCAGATTTAGAAAGGAGATTTTATTGTTCTGGCTTCACTTTGTTCTAACAGCAGATGTGTGAGCAGTCACTGCAATAGCGGTGTTTGACTTATTTCTTCCTGTCCCATAGATTTGATGTACCAAATCACTGTAGTTAGTAATGGTCAGATCCAAGGATGCATTATTAGGCCACAGACCTAGGAGCTGTTATTTCCTCAGTGAAGAGAAATATTGCTACCAGTCAAAGTTCACATTTAATATTACCTTTTCTTCTGATCCTAGTTCCTAATGAATAATTTTATTTGATTCTTATCCTCCTCTGACAGTGTATAATTGGTAAGGAGACTAAAGACTCTCATTGGAAAATTTAATCATGCACCAAAGATTGATATAATGATTGAGTCTCTGTTATCTGTTGACAAAGCAACCATTCTTTGTCTTGACCTCTTAATTTTGCTTACTATTAGAGTTCTCTGTTTGCTCCTATGAGATCATCTTTCTTGATCTCCTTTTTTTTGGACTGCTTCAGTATTCTTCCACACAGACAGACTAATGAAAGGATTATAGTATATCCTCTAAGAAAATATTGGTTCAAATATCAATTATAGAATTAATCTGTTAAAGGAGAATGAAAACAGCAGTTGCCCTACTGAAGTCACTATATTTTTATTAGCGGCAAATGAACTAATATGAGACAGTGCACTGTGAAATTCAAAATTTTAATTTAATATTATTTAGGACATTAAGACATTACAATTTGCTAATGTATTCACTGATTAAATGCATCATAGCATGTTTTGCTAAATTTTAGAGTCAATTGTTTCATCCGTTAAGGTATCCAGGAGTTTAAGGTCAATTAGCCTTTTAAGATGCAATATATGCATTGTGTGAATGTAAGAATACTGAATGAATAATAATCATTTTTTTATGTCAGGTTAGGGAAAGGTTCATCATCTCCCTGATCTCTTTACTTAATATTTTAGGGAAAAATTCATAGACATCTAATGAGCTGAGTTAATTTATTCCTGAATGCAATTTTAGGCATTTTATAATAAGTCTTTGGGTTCAAGATGTTATTAAAAGACAAAGTTAACTAATTATCATATGAATAAAAATAAATAATTATTTGAAACAATAATAACTTGAGCATCTAAGTACGCAAGGTTCTTGGCTATATCTTGCAAGAGATAAAAACCAGATACAACCCCTCACACTCTCCAAGCTTTGTTTCTCATCATCCTTTTTTAGAAGGAAGTTATTAGATTCAAATGAAATTTTCAATTTCCAAATGAATGTGTTGCAACAAGTCCAAATTACAATTTAAATATGTAATAAAATACAAAATAGAGAAAATATTAATATGTCAGTAGAAATTGGAACAGCCATTTTGAAGCAAAATGTAAAGCATATGTTATGAATGGCAGAGAAAAAAAAAAGAAACTATATTCCCTGTATAGCTGCCATATCTAACCTGGTTGGCCCACTCTCATATTTTTATAATAAAAAATATAAGTTTCTTAAAGTTTAAGTCATTGCATTTGGTTGGACAAATCCTTGCTCAAATATTTTTTTATGAACGCTGTCCCAGTGTGATAAAATTTGCCAAAGGAGTTGATCAGACATTTTAATAAAGACACAAACGTGTATATGTGCCTATAGAAGATACCCTAAAATGTAGAATATTCACATAATATTTTTGAAATTACATAAGTAGCACTAGGATATAATGTATTCATTACACATTGTATTCTTATTTTGTGTCAGAGCCTATACAGAATCTTTCAAAAGCTAACTTTCCAGTAGTAAAATAAGTTGATTTAAAAAAAAAAAAACTGGAATCAACTGCTTATTTATTTGGTCACTTAAATTTGCTTATTAAGTATTTATTGTATGCTAGGCAGTCTTCAAATTAGCAGGAATAGTATAGATAAATAAGACAAATCCTATATCCTCAATGGTATTTAAGTACTATTAGTAAACAAGAGTAAAATATAGACTAAAATAATGATTTTAAATTAGAAAACTAAATATGTAATGGTTTGTGACAGAGGGCAAGGTAAGAAAGAACTTTAATGAGTGGTTAGTTTTCTGTGATGGTTATAGCTCACCTGGAAACTAAAAGAGAAAGGACATTTCAAGTTAAAATTGGTAGGTGTAGAGATAAAGTTTTCTAGGTATAAGAAAGGACATGTCCTAAGTTTGAATTCAAGAAGTAATCAAGTTGAGTTGACTCAAAAGAACCAGGATAGGTTGAACTAGTTGTATCATTTAAAATATCACTTTAAAAAAAAGCAACCTTTTTCTTTATAATATAGTTTATCATTAACTTAAGATAATTGGGCAAAAAATGTATTAGCAACAGTTTGAAGCAGGTGTGGAAACATATCTGTGTTAGACACACTCTTAATTCATACTGTTGGAGAAATGCAGGAGTAAAAGCCGTCTTGTTTATGAAGGATTCATTGTAGAATGTCATATGTACTGAACTGACTAGATTCTAACTGCTACTCTATCTTCTGTATTCAAACAAAACATTTGTTAATCTAGGCACTAATTTAGGTATGAAGATCGAGTTAGGATATTGAGTAGGAAGAATTTAAGTCTGAAAGTGATGTTGATTTCAAAAACATATAAAATATTTGTAGCTCTAAAAAGTTGTAGATGGGTTTCTTCCTGCTCCTCCAAAATATATACAACTATAAAATGAGAAAATAACGCAAGATGGAGCCAAAGGAGAGCTCTGCAAGTTAGTAAAACGTAAGTGAATTACTTCAGAATACTAGAGCTGGGGGAACAACACAAGCAGGGCATCTGTGTCTTCACACCCAAGAGAATGCAACTTAGACCCACTGATAGCCAACCGCCAACTCTATCAGCAGAAGGTGACCACGGTAGGCTCATTCAAATGCTGCATTCAACAGGTCTTCCTCCAAAAACAGCAGTTGAGTGATAAACCACCAGAAAGGGATCAATCTTGCCAGAAAAAAAGGCAGCCAGAGGAATTAATATCCTTTCCCACAAGCCCCAAGTCTCTCCTTCACAATTCAGAGACACCAGGGTGGTGAGGTAAGAGAGGTATCTGCCACTAGTGGCTATGTTCAGCACATGTGTATTTTACAGGAAAGGAGTGGGTGAGAAATACTCTGAAAAAACCCAATCACCATTCCAGGGAAGCCTCTTTGTCTCCATAAACATAAGCATACCCTCCCTTAGCAAGAAACCCCTGACAGCTATAGATAAAGAAGTAGTTGTAGGTAAATAAATAGTTTTAGGTTCACCCCTTCAAATGGCACCAGCAGAAACCAGTAGGATCTCAGTGGCTTTCAATAATACTAGCAGTACAAAATAACATCGCAGAGTTTCTCAAAATTAAGCTGGTTTGGGACTAAAACATACAAGTTAAACATATTAGATCTTCAAGCAGAAAGAAAATGATAATTTTGCAGTAGTAAGATGGAAGAAAGAACAACAGAAAGAGCCAAAATACAGTTACATGGAATATGCTTTCTTATCATGACTTTAAAAGTCACATTTATAATAGGTAATCAGCTGCCAACAGGCTAGGATAAAAGCAGGCAGAGGAACATGGAAGGTCTAGACTGGCCTGAGTTTTCTAGCCTCTATCTTTCTCCCTTGCTGGATGCTTCCTGCCCTTCAACATTGAACTCTGGATTCTTCAGCTTTTATACTCTTGAACTTATACCAGTGGTTTGCCAAGGACTCTCAGGCCTTCGGCTACAGACTGAATGCAGCACTGTCTGCTTCCCTGCATTTGAGGTTTTGGGACTCGGAATGGCTTTCCTCCTCCTTAGCTTGCGGACAGCCTATTGTGGGACTTCACCTTGTGATTCTGTGAGTCACTACTTCTTAATAAACTCCCTTTCATATGTATATATATATATCATATTAGTCCTTTCCTCTAGAGAAATCTAATATACAAAATCGGAAGAAAAAAATAGTACCAAAACAAACCAAAAATACACATCATCTTTCATAAATTTAGATGGAAAAATCATCAGTACAACATTAATAAACTGAAGGTAATACTGTGTAAAAAATTATACATCATAGTTTTTATATGAAGAAATACAACATGGGTTGAATATTCTCACATTAATCAATGTAATATACCATATTAACAGGCTAAAAAAAATTATCGAATGCTACCAATGATGCAGAAAAACTGGTTGAATGGGTCAAAGATTTATACATTCTTCTGTTTACAGGTTAGAATATTAGTGGCTTCACACTAAAAATTTCCATCATTTAAGTCAGTATGTCTCAAAAATCAAGTTATGTGTGATACCTTTTAGTAGGCGCATAAAATTTTGCAGGATCTTAATTTTAACGTAAATGATTTTTACTTTTTGTTATAAACAGAAGTATACACATTTTATGACCATCTATAACTTAATGATCCAAAAAATTTCCAACTTAAAAAGTCTGGAAGAGCATTAAATTAATATTTACAACACAATTTATCATCACAGATTTTATTTTTGTGCTAAAACTGTATTGCTGCTCAAAATATGTATGTAGGATGGATAATAACATTTTTTCTTCTGAGTTGAACATTATTATTACCCTACATGTTCTGCAATATTTTTATATTTTCAACATATAAGTTTGGTCTAATGTAGAATTTTCTATTAAATAGCACATTATGACATAATTTTGCTGTCACATGTTATGAATCTGATTATTTTATCATTACCTCACCACAGAGTAATACATTATTATGCATCTTATTATTTCCTTGATTCTAAAAAATCTTATCTTATAAATATGCTTTATTTTTGAATTACCATTGAAATTACAAAATATTTTCTTTATGAATTATAAAAGAGTTAAAGAAAAATTTTAGTTATCATATTAGTACCAGTATTAATAGGTACTGGCAACTTGATGTCAGCCAAACATTAAAAGATGAGGGTTTACTTCTGATTTCAGTGTTAACATATTATAAGCTTAAATAAACTACTCTCATCCTTACAATAAGAAAAATCTGAATCAACTAGACTCTATGACTTGGACCCATTAATAAAATGGGTTTCCCTGACAAACAGCTACCCCAAAACCTGGAAAGACAGGAGAATCCAGAGAGTCAGGGTCAAAATCTGGCTACATGGAACAGTGGCCACAGGAATTACACACTAGTAAAAACAGTTTAAAGGGAACTTTGACAAGTGTGGAAGCCCAGTGTAGACTAGAGTAATCTTTAACAGCAAAGTGTGCTCTCACACATTAGTGGAATCCTATTAAGTTATCATAGTGAATGGCTGGGAAACATCCCCTTGTGGCTCTGGCAGGTGAAAATAAAAGTGTTATTTGAAGGTAAACTTAGATTTCTTGTAAAGGCATATTGTAAACACTGGAAAAACCATTAAAAAGATATATAAGTATGTTTAACATACTAAGGAAGAGAAATGAATTTTTATAAAATGTTAATTAAAAACAGAAGAAGTAAAAGAGGGTAAAGGGGAAAGAAGTAAAAAATAAACAAGTACAACCAATAGAAAACAGTTATAAACATGGTAGATATTAATATAGTTATATAAATAACAAGTTGATAAATACTTTAAATACATTAATTATAAAACAGAGATTGTAAGAATATATTTTAAAAAGAGCAAGATCCAAATACATAATGTCTAGAATAAATCTAGTTTAAATCTAAAGACACAAGCTAAAAGTAAAGGTATAGAGAAAGATACAGTATAATAACACTAATCAAAGAACCTGGAGTAGCTAATTAATTTCAAACACAACAGACTTCAAAACAAAGAAATTACCAGGGATAAACAAAAGCATTGCTTAATAATAAAGGGCTTTATTTTCCAAAGAGAATTAATCCTTAATATGTATGAATCTAACAAAGGAGTCAAAATACCTCCAGCAAAAATTGCTAGAACTGCAAGGACAAAAAGATTTACAATATTTCAGATATTTCAGACTACTTCCACACTTTTTCACTTTCAATATTTGATGGATCAAGCAAGCAAGAAATCACGAATGACAGAGTTGACTACACGAGTACTATCAAACAACTTGTTCTCATTAATATTCATGGCATATTCCATTAAACAGTGGGGGAGTCCAAAATCTTCTCAAGATTATATAAAACATTCATGAAGATAGACCACATTCTGGAAAATAAACACATTATAACAAATTCAAAAGAATAAAAAATTTCATAAAGTATATTGTTAGACTGCAATGGACCTAAACTAATAGAGACATCTGGAAAATCCCCAAGTATCTAGAACTTAAACAACACACTTACAAATCAAATATATGACAAAGAGGAAGTCTCAAAAGAAGTATAAATAGTATTTGGCCTTTTCTTCACGGGAATCAGGACATGTTACTTTACTGGCATTGAGGTGCACAGAATGTCGCTATCAGGGAAACTCACCCAAGAATCAGTCTGTAAAGTCTTTAGTGTGGATCCATTACATTAATGTGATTGATTGCCCACCTGGGTGATCTCAGTCTCAAATCCATCAGAAGGTTGGGCCCTCAATGACTCAAAGATCCCAAGTTTTATCACATCACTAGTATTGCTAAAACCATTCTATGTTAAAGTATATAGTTACTGTCTGCCTTGACGCAGGAACTGTGGACCAAGCACTGTTATTCCCTTTACATTCTTCACATATAATAACTGATGTAACATTATTGATGTAGCTCATGGACCCCAGGTAAACAAAGACTCTATCAGGTAGGACATTCCAAGGGTTTAGATATTTGTATCCTCCCAAAAGCTGAGGAAAAAGGCCAGACCTACTTTTGGCCAAGGTAAAACTTATTACTATGTAGTGTTTCTCTTCTTTTATATTCTGGAAAACACTGGGTTGAATTATGGTCAATTTTTGTTTTAACATTTGACACAATTCTCTAGTCCAGCAAACTGGGCCCAGATTCTTTTTTTGGTGGCAAGGGGAGTTTTTACATTTTAAAATTTGATTTTCTTAATAGTTACTGAACTATTCAAATTATTTTATTTTAGAAAAGTTCTAGTAGCATATGCTTTTCAGTTGACTGTTTCATCTCACCTAATTATCAAATGTGTGTGTGTGTGTAGACTTGTCGATAGTATTGCCTTGTTATCTTTTTGATAATTAGATAGTATGTAGTAACATTTGCTATTTTACTCATGATAGAGGTAACTTGAGTCCTTTCTTCTTCTACAGTCTTGATAAAAAATTAGTTAATTTTATTGTTACTTTCAATAAACATCTTTATTTCTAAATTGAGTTTTCTTACTCTTATTCTCTTGTATTAGTCTGTTTTTGTGCTGCTCATAAAGACATACCCAAGATCAGGCAATTTTACAAAAGAAAGAGAGGTTTATTGGACTTATAGTTCCACATACCTGAGAGGCCTCACAATCATGGTGGAAGGCAAGGAGGAGCAAGTCACGTCTTACATGGATGGCAACAGGCAAAAACAGAGCTTGTGTGGGGAAAACTCCCCCTTATAGAACCATCAGATCTCATGAGACTTACTATCACAAGAACAGCATCAGAAAGACCTGCCTCCATGATTTAATTACCTCCCATGGGTTCCTCCCACAACACATGGGAATTCAAGATGAGATTTGGGTGGTGACACAGACAAACCATATCATCTATTTAAATTGTATTCATTTTGGCTCTGGTAGCTATTTGCTTCTTCTGTTTGCTTTGGATTTCATTGTTCTTCTGGTTTCCTGAGCTAAAATCTTATTTACTGATTTAAGACATGTTTTTTTAAAAATATATGGATTTAGTACTATACGTATTCTCTCTAGACTGCTTGGGCTGTTTTTCAAATATTTTGATATGCTGCCTTTTTATTCAGTTAAATGAAATATTCTAAATTTCCTTGAGATTTTCTCTTTGATTCATGGATTATTTCTATATGTGTGGTTTAGTTCCAAGCGTTTGGAGGTTTTTGTTCTCTTTCTGTAATTGAGTTCTACTTTGATTCCACTACAGTCCAAGAACTTACTCTAAATTTTGATTTCTTTATGTTTGTTGAGGCATTTTTAATACACCAGAATATAGTCTACTTTAGTGAATGTCCCGTGGGTACTTAAAAACATGTGTATTCTGATGTTCTTGGATGGCACTTTAGCTAGATGTCAATTGGAACTGGTGGTGCTAGATTACTTTAAATTAGAAATTATTCTAAATTATGGTATTGTTAAATTATTTTAAATCCATGCTTATTTTCTGTCTAGTTCTTCTATCAATTTTTGACAGTGGGGTGAAATGGGGTAGAGGGAAATAGAGGGCTCAAGGGGAACCCGCAAGAGTGAAAGAGAAAGAAATAAGCTTTTCTTTGTTTTGTTGTTGTCTTTTCTGCATGACAATAGAAAATTCAGCGTACAGAATTTGGGTCATTGTTTATTACTCTGGTGGAGACAGTCATGATTCTGCAGATGTGATTCACTTTCTTCTCCATCACTGCAACAGTGGCTCTGTGGTTGCGATATTCACTGTAAAAGGAGCATGGTAAAAAAGAAATCACCAGAATTCAACACAAAGTTTAAAATGTAGAAGGGCATGTCTTATTTATTTTTAGTTTTTAAGAAATTTTCACTTATACCAACCTTAGTTATTTGTTTTGTTTTTAACATTTACATTACCATCTTTATTCTGATACACAAAGCCAAGGGGAATAATCCTCAATTTCTAAAGAAGTAATAACTGGACAGTTTCAAAAAATAAAAAAAATAGTTAAATTATACTTCTCATTTATTTTTAGTAGAAAAGCTTGTAAAATTTGTAAAGGCCTTAAAAGTGATAAGATTAATATTTTTGATGAATACTTTATTATTCTGCAAAAGCAACTTTTTTAAAAGCAACATTAATAGTCATAGACAAGTAACAATTTTTATAATTTTCTTTAATAATGTCTATGGTAATAAGAGCCATCAGAAACTGGCATTCCAAGAAGACCATGAAATGTAACTGTCAAACCCTGAAACTCATAATGTAAGTCTTCCTAAAGATGGTTTCCACATACTTTTCAACTTCTGTTGGTTTATGCATATGGCACATGCTAAAAAGGACTTAATGACTTATTTTTAAAACATAAGACATAGTAAAAGGAATTCTTGGCTAAATTATTACATTAGAGCTTACGTGATATCACAAACACAGTGTTCTTTGATAATGTTATTATATTTTGATTTCTCTTAAGAATAGTGCCATTCTACTTGTCTTAAAAACTTAAGTTCCTCTCGATACAAAAATATTTTTCTTCCTCTATTTTCTTATCTCTTTCTTTCTTTTATCTTTTCTTATTTATTTATTTTGCCCAAAGATATATTCAGGGTTAATGTCATTTTCTATGGGTTTATCATATCCAATTCTGATAAAAAGAAAATGGGAAACAGAAACTAAACATCAGGCAGGTAAAGTGAGATTGTCTCATATAAGTAGAGAAGGTCATAAAAGCAAGGACTGAATATGTTGAAACAAAAGAGATTACTTTATAATTTTGCTTATGCCTGATTCTGCATATAAACTGTCTACTTTAAAATACTTGCCACATCATTTTATTCTAGGTTTTAAAGAAAGAAGGGAATTTATAATTGTGAGATAATATGGTAATACAATCAAACATACTGTTTATATTAGAAATTTAACTCAGTAAGTTTGCCAACCATTATATATGCTTGGTCATGTAGATTCAGACCTGCTAAAAATATATTCCTGTAAATATAATTGGAAATACCAAAAGTAAAATTAACACTAATTTTTAGAGCTCATTAATTTTATATTAAATCCTACAATAGTTATAAGTCCTTTAAAATCAAAACCATGGCAAATGGTATTTAAATGATTATGAAGGCTACAGAGAAAAATTATTTCCAAATATTTATTTTATTAAGAGGAATAGAAACATATCAGCTAAATGGTAGTTGTTTAGGATTAACTGCATTTCAAAGGCTAAAATTTAGATTTCCATGCAGATTTCATAGGAATATAGATTTTAATAATGCATTACTAATTCTACAAATTGTCATTAATATTTTGATATAATTCTTTATCTACATTACCTCCCATATATATATATATATATATATGTATATATATATATATATATATACGTATATACCTGCTTATAGGATTATAATACATAATGAACACTTACATTTCTATGTATCTTTCTGTAAAGGTACAGAAATTAAATAATTGTAAGTCAATAGAGTGTTTAATAATATTGTAAAGTATGTGTTTTCTTGCATTATATTTGAATTAACATAACTGCAATTTTATAATAGGCTTTAATTAAATTTTGTATGCATTAAATATGATAAATTGAGAAGTGGTCTATACAACGAAGAGTGACTGGACTTCTAAAGTGAAACAAACATGATATCCGAACAATGTTTTCTTATTACCCTGAAAGTAGCCAAAGGTCAGAGTGTGTGCATTTAAATCTCTTGGGTTTCATGTGTTCTGAGAAAAAATATACAGCTCTATACATTCTGGGGCATTTTAATTGCATTGTTGTTCCCTATCGGCTGATAGTTTTTTTTATAACTTATAAACCTACAATTTAGAAAGTCCTAGTCAGAACAATCAGGCAAGAGAAATAAATTAGGGACATCAAAATAAGAAAAGAAATCAAATTATTTATCTTAGCTGATAATATCATTCTATTCCTGGACAACCCTAAACACTCCACCAAAAGACTCCTAGAACTGATAACTTCAGTAGTTTCAGGATACAAAATTGATGAACAAAAATCCGCAGCATTTCTATACACAGATAACTTTCAAGCTGAGATCCAGATCAAGAATAAAATTCCATTTACAATAGCTAGAAAAATATTTCCTATGAATATATTTAACTAAGAGGTAAAAGATATCTACAAGGAGAACAACAACAAAACTCTGCTGAAGAAATCATAGATGACAC
The DNA here is from genome assembly GCA_963574635.1 of Cheracebus regulus. Lineage (NCBI taxonomy): Eukaryota > Metazoa > Chordata > Mammalia > Primates > Pitheciidae > Cheracebus > Cheracebus regulus. Next base: position 4,610 of record CAUYQU010102624.1, on the reverse strand, counting down.
AAACAAATGAGAAAACATTCCATGCTCATGAATTGGAAGAATTGGTATAGTTAAAATGGCCATTATGTCCAAAGCAATTTACAGATTCAATACTATTCCTATCAAACCGGTAACATCATTTTTCATAGAACTAGAAAATAACTATTTGCAAAATTCACATGGAACTAAAAAAAAGAATAGCCAAAGCAATGCTAAGCAAAAAGAACAAAGCTGAAGGCACCGCATTACTTGACTTCAAACTATCAGCATACAGTAACAAAAATAGCATGATACTGGTATGTAAACAGACATATAGACCAATGTAAAAGAATAGATAACCTAGATATAAAGACACACACCTAAAGCCATATGACCTTTGACAAAATTGACAAAAATAAGCAATGGAGGATAGAATTCCTATATAATAAATAGCGCTGAGATAGTTGGATAGCCATAAACAGATTATGTCTTATCTTTCCTTTTCCAGAATGTAGCTTTGCATTTTTTTAAGAAGCCAAATTTTTTCACAAGTACAAGTTAATTTTCTTAAAATCATACTGAAACATAAATTTTTACAGCTTGAAACAATTTTAGAATATATATAAAACATAATTGTTAACATATTTTTTCTTTATCCCCTCTACCATTGATGGACACCTAGGTTGATTTCATGTCTTTCCTATTGTGAATAGTGATGTAATGAATATATGACTGCATGTGTCTTTTTGGTTGAATAATTTATCTTCTTTTGAATATATACCTGGTAATGGGATTTCTGGGTCAATTGGTAGTTCTGGGTCAAGTTGTTTAAGACATCTCCAAAGTATTTTCTACACTGGCTAAACTGTTTTACATTTCCACTAATAATATATAATCATTCCCTTTTCTGTACAGCTTCACCAACATCTGTTGTTTTTAGACTTTTTAAAAATAATGATATCTCATTGTGGTTTTAATTTGTGTTTCTCTAATGTGGAGCATTTTTTCATATGTTTGTTGCTGCTTGTATGTCTTCTTTTGAGAAATGTCTGTTCATGTCTTCTGTCCATTTTTTAATGGGGTTATTTGGTTTTAATCTGTTCAATGTTTAAGTTCATTATAGATGCTGGATATTGGATCTTTGATGCATAGTTTGTGAATTTTTTTACATTCTTTATTTTGTCAGTCTATTCTGTTGATAGTTACCTTTGCTGTGCAGAAGCTCTTTAATTAGGTCCCACTTGTCAATTTTTGTTTTTGTTCAATTGCTTTTGACAGCCTAGTCATAGTTTTTTTCCCCCAAAGCTGATGTCCAGAATAGTGTTTCCTAGAATTACTTCTAGGATTTTTATAGTTGGAGCACTTAAATTTAAACATTGCTTGACAAAATGAAGGCAATTGCTCTTGGTTTCTACTTGAGAACATAGCAAACTGAGTTAGAGTGTCATTATCACTCAAAACATTAACACAACACACACGCACACACACACACACAAACTAGAAAAATCGTAAGTTTACACACTTTCTTCAGCTTTTCAATTAACAATGGTCACAGTGCAACAATTTGTCCCAAATCATAGGAAAGATATGGGACAGGGTAGGCTGGCACAGCCCACATTTAAGTTGATTTCATGTTTTTCCTACTGTAAATAGTGCTGCAGTGAACATATCCACACTTGCATGTGTCTTTATGGTAGAACAATTTATATTCTTTTGGGTATATATCCAGTAATAGGATTGCTAGGTTGAATGATTGTTCTGTTTTTAGCTCTTTGAGGAATTGCCACACTACTTTCCACAATGGCTGCATTAATTTATACTTCCCAGAATGGTGTGTAAGTGCTCCTTATTCTCTGCAACCTCTCCAGCATCTGTTATTTTTTGACTTTTTAATAATAGCCATTCTGACTGGTGTAAGATGGTATCTCATTGTGCTATTGATTTGCATTTCTCTAATGATCAGTGATTTTGAGCATTTTTATATGCTTGTTAATCACATGCATGTTTTCTTTAGAAAAGTATCCATTCATGTCCTTTGCCCACTTTTAAATGGGTTGTGTTCTTTTCTTGTAAATTTGTTTAAGTTCTTTATAGATTCTGGATATTAATTAGATCTTTGTCTAATTAATGCATAGTTTGCAAAAAATTTTCCTCCATTTTGAATGTCGTTTGTTTTCTCTGTTGATAGTTTATTTTGCTCTGTTCTTTTTAATTAGATCCAGTTTGTCAATTTTTACTTTCCCTGTGATTGCTTTTAACATCTTTGTCATGAAATCTTTGCCAGTTTCTATGTCCAGAATGATATTGCCTAGGTTTTCTTCCAGGGTTTTCATAGTTTGGGGTTTTATATTTAGGTCTTTTATCCATCTTGAGTTGGATATATAAGGAACTCAACAGATGTAAGAAATGGGTCTTGTTTCAACCTTCTGCCTTCAGCTAGCCAGTTATCCCCGTGCCATTTATTGAATAGGGAGTCCTTTCCTCATTACTTGTTTTGTCATCTTTGTTCAAGATCAGATGGCCAAAGGTGTGTGGCCTTATTTCTGGGCTCTCTATTCTGTTCCATTGGTCTCTTTGCCTGTTTTTGAACCACTACTGTGCTGTTTTAGTGGCTGTAGCCCTGTAGTATATTTGAAGTTGGAAAACATGATGCCCCTAGCTTTGTTCTTTTTGCATAGGTTTGCCTTGGCTACCTGGGCTGACTGTTTTGTTTTATACAAATTTTTTTAATGTTTTTTTTTTTCTAGTTCTGTGAGAATGTCATTGTTAGGCTGACAAGAATAGCACTGAATCTATAGTTGCTTTGAGCAGTATGGTCATTTTAATGATTTTTATTCTTTCTATCCATGAGCATGGAATGATTTTTCATTTGTTTATGTCATCTCTAATTTCATTGTAAAGATCTTCCATCTCCCTCATTAGCTGTATAAGTATGTATTTTATTCTTTTTGTGGCAATTGTGAATAGAATTGTGATAGGATTTGTCTTTTGGCTTGGGCTGCTCTTGGTGTATAGATATGCTAGGGATAGTCTTGGCCCTAAAGTTTGGAATAGTTTCAGAAGGTATGGTACCAGCTCCTCTTTGTACCTCTGGTAGAATTTGGCTGTGAAAGCATCAGGTCCTGGACTTTTTTTTTTTTTTTTTTTGGTTTGTAGGCTATTAATTGCTGCCTCAATTTCAGACCTTGTTATTGGTCCATTCAAGGATTCGACCTACATGTTCTGCACATGTACCCAAGAACTTAAAGTACAATAAATAAATAAAAATAAATAAATGTTAGGCCAGGCACAGTAGCTCAGGCCTATAATCCCAGTACTTTGGGAGACTGAGGCAGGCAAATGCTTAAGACCATGAGTTCAAGACCAGCCTGGGCAATGTAGCAAGACCCCCTGCATCTCTACAAAAAAAATACAAAAGTTAGCCGGGTATAGTGATATACACCTTTAGTCCTAGCTATTTGGGAAGCTGAGGCAGCAAGGTCGCTTGAGCCCAGAGATGGAGGCTTCAGTGAGCCATGATCCTGCCACTGCTTTCCACCCTGGGTGGCACAGCCAGACCCTGTCTCAAACAAACAAACAAAAGAAAGAGATGTGTTTACCAAAATGTATACAGCTAAGCATGAGTAACTATTGGAATAAGTAGTAATTGGGTAGTGTATTGGTAGGAGCTTTAGGATTCTTTTAAAATAAATTTATATTCAAGTTTTAGGACAACCAATTATTTGGGATTAATTAGCAAACTATAATTGATATGTCAGATGTAACTATTAATTCCTAACTATTAACTTGAATTAATATAGAAAATATTGTTTGTTGGAAATATATGGGTGATAGTTACCTAATTTAGAAGGAGTTATACAATCTAGCTATGGAAAAGACCGTTTTACAACTGGATTTTTAGTATTTTTAAAATTTGATATCTCCTTTATTTTTTCTGCACCATTCTAATTTTCAGTGTTACTTATTTGCATCACAGAAGATAAAGAGACACTTGCAAAAGGCCTTCAAAACTTATTTTATAGTTTCTTTAAACAGAAAAATATCTCTTTTTCCAAATTCATTGGGAAAAATATCAGAATTGATATGTCTTTATTTGGGCAGTCATTTAACAAATATTGAACAAAAACAACTGTGATTACAAAACTAGTGGTATAACTCCCATTAAAAGGAAAGAACTGTCTACAATGTAGTGTGTGTATATTGCATATTGTTCCAAGAATAATGAGATATTGTTTAAAACGGAATAACTGATTTACATTAAAGATGCCAACTTAAATGTGTGTAGACACATATTCAATAAATATATTTATTTATTTATTTATTTAGAAAAAGAAAAGGAGAAAGAAAAAAAGAAACAGCAAAAGAAAGAAAAAAAAAGAATGAAAGAGAGAAAAAAAGAGAAAATTAATGTTAACAAGAAAAACTTCTGTAAAGGAGAGTTTACAGCAGTCGTGGTCCTGATCACCAAAGCCCAGGGGAGAACACAAGTGTTCATCATCCTTTTGCAGGCGAGTGGATAAAATGCAGCACATTCATGCAAGGAGCCCAACTCAGCAGTGAAAGGGAATGGAGCACTGATGCCCCAGGCAACATGGGCAGATCTCCGGGACCCGTCACTGGATGGCAAAGCCAATCTCAAAAGGCTACAAGCC